>CAUYRH010177242.1:0-32371 GCA_963574655.1 Perodicticus potto
TGTTTTCCTATGAATGATTATACTGTGGTTAATATGTTAGCATAGCAGTATTCCCAGATAGTTTTTTGTTTGTTGGGAGGTTGGGCTTTGCGGGGGCAGAGTTAATACCTTGCATGAAATATCTCATCTCATAACAGTGAAATTGCTTTCTCTTTTGTCTTGTGATTTTTTTTGAGGCGAAATTTAAGTTTTTGTGTGAGTAGTACTATTATACCTTTCTTGAGTGTCTTGCTTGTACTGTATCACATCATACCTTTGTTTAATTCTTAATAAACTGTTCACTTGTTTAAAAAAAAAAATCAGTTAGGGCAGCACCTGTGGTCAGTGGGTAGGGTGCCGGCCCCATATGCAGAGGGTGACGAGTTCAAACACACCCCGGCCGAACTGGAACAAAAAAATAGCCGGGCACTCTACGAAGGGCAATAAAGTGAGACTCTGTCTCTACCAAAAAAAAAAAAAATCAGTTAATGTAAGGCATCGTATTAACTAACTTAAAAAGAAAAATTATAGATCTCTTCATTGACTAATATCCACCTTATAGTCCTCATAAAACATTCAGTAAGCTGAGTATAAAAGGAAAATGATTCAACAAATAAAGGGCATTTAAGAAAAACCTATAACTAATGTCATGGCATAAGAGCCAATGCTTTTGTCCAAGATCAGGAATAAGACAAGGATGTCAGTCCTTGCCACTTTATTTAACACTGTACTGGAATATCTACCCACAGCAATAATCAGGAAATAGGAATAAAGGGATGCAGCCAGGAAAAGGAAAAGTAAGACAGCATTTATTCACAGATGACATTTATGTTGAAACTCTGGGAAGGATGAGGAGAAAGTAAAATCTCATTTATCACTTGTGGAAATATAAAATAGTACAGCTTTTTTGGAAAAGCTTAGAAGTTTCTTTACAAATTAAAAATAAACTCACCTATGATCCAGCAATTTCACTCCTAGGGATATACCCAGGAGATATGCAAGCATATGTTCAAAGATTTATATACAAATATCCATAGCAGTTTTATGTATAATAACCCCAAACTGGAAACAATCCAAAGTCACCTGGTAAATAGATTAAATGTTGCTTAGTCCTACAACTGAATACTATTCAGCAATAAAAATAAATGAACTGCTGGTATATACTGAAAATGGATGAACCTCAAAAACACTATGCCAAGTGAAAGAAATCAAACACAAAATTCTACAAATTGTATGGCTCCATTTATATGAAATGTGCAGGAAGGAGAGAACTAAAAAAAGAAAAATCGGTGGTTGCCTAGGTCTGAGGGTAGCAGTAGTGGTTGACTGCAAATAGGCATAAAAAGACTTCTGTGAGTGATGGGACCATTCTGAAATTGCATGATCATACTGGGTATAGTATTCTATAAGTTTACTTAAAAAATCATTGAATTTTATAGTTGTGATGGGTAGATTTTATGGTATGTAAATTATACCTTATTAAAATTGTCTTTTTTAAAACAACAAGGGGTTGAGTAAAAGTTTAAATGAACAAATTTGGGATTATATTTATAATTGTTGATATTGAGTGATGAGTAATGTGTATCTGTTGTACTATTTCCTTTTACTTTTCTGTATGTTTTGAAGTTTTCAGAATAAAAAGTAAAAGCAAAAAGGCAGTAAATGATTCACATATTGATCTACATGTTACTTATTTCACACATGCTGATTGGGGTACTATTAGCATATGCTAGTCATACTCCTAAGTACCCACATTCATTTTTAACAAATAACTATATTGACTCAAACTTCCTAATATTTCTTATTTCAGTCGCTTATCATTCTTAATAAGTCTAGAGTCACATTCAACTTCTCTCTTCAATTATGAAAGAACAAAATTCATAGTTTTAATGTATCTCCACATTTCAGCAATCTTATTCCATACCCTGAGATTACTTAGGATACTCTGTGCCAAAGAGGCAATGGAAGGCAAGGAGCTGCTTATAATATTTCTTTAAAGGTTCCTTCTTACTCTTATTTTAGCCATTGAATAATAGTTCCCTATGAAATTGTAATATTCCTTACCATTTTGTAAGTTTTTCCCATAAAGAAAGAATAAACGCTCCAACTTAATCCGATTTCCCCAGGGGCTACATTGGACGTTTTATAAAGTGGCTGCTTTCTCTCTCAGTTCTGCCAACAATATGAGCATCTTAGACAAGAAGTAATCTAACTTCTCTTTATCTGAGTTGTCTCTATGATTAGTGTCACAATTTTTTGAATTTACTGCCCTTACTTTGAGAAATGAACCCCAACCAATTTTCATCTGAAGATCTGACTTTAATATCCAGGCTGTCACCTCCCTTCTGAAAGTCTTTCTTTTTTTTTTTCTTGTTGTTGATTTGTTTTGTTTTGTTTTGTTTTGTTTTGCAACTGGAATTATTCATTTTTTTCTGAGTTTTTATATCACTTTGATTATAATTCGCCTTCAGTATTTATCACAATGTGACATATTATTAGAAGATGATTTTCTGCCTTTCTCGTGAGGGTGTGAATCCTTTGAAATACATAACTTTGGACAAACCACATTCTGTTCATCTTTGTGTCCCAGAGGTTAGAGGTTAGCAATCTCTTGAAAGATTTCTTGAAATGAATTAGATCTCATTTTGTCCAATGTCTATACTTTATAAGTAAAGAAAATGAAGCCCAGATTGGTCAATGTTTCCTCATGTTTTTCACACATAGAAAACATTAACATTTGGGCAGTACACCAAGGTAATGGGATGGCACAGTTGCAAGGGACAAGCTACTTCCCTGGAAGTTCAAGCTCCTTCCCTGGACACCCCAAAGGCTGAGAAGATCATCATCTCACCCTGGCCATCCCTCACCCACAGTTACCCACGCGTGAAGGCATACCAGCAGGGGAGGCTCTGGCTGGGTCTTCCTCATGGTCATCCAGCATTCTGTCTTCAAATACTTTCCATGTTCAAATGCAATTAAATTTGTAAAGCAAGAAATATACAATACTGGGCACCGGCCCCATATGACGAAGCTGGCAGGTTCAAACCCGGCCTCGGCCGAACTGCAAAACAGAAAAATAAGCCTGGCATTATGGTGGGCGCCTGTAGTCCCAGCTACATGGGAGGCTGAAGCAAGAGAATCTCCTAAGCCCAGGAGTTGGAGGTTGCTGTGAGCTGTGTGATGCCACAGCACTCTACCAAGGGCAATAAAGTGAGACTCTGTCTCTACAAAAAAAAAAAACAAAAAACAACAACAACAACAACAACAAAAACATACAATACTGAATAAGACTTCCTCTTTCATACAGATAGTGGCCAACTCTTCCTGGCTTATTTTTATACATGTAACACTGTGTTAACAAAATTATCTTAAAGCTACTCTCTCCACAATGCAGTTAAGAGATTTTGAACAAATATTGATTTTGCTTTCTGCAGCTCCAGATGCAATGGTTCTACGCATCCTGGTTTAGGGGTCTCATAATGTCTTTCATGAGCCCTAAACAATTTTGCCTTCATGGTCTCTTTCTTTCATTAAAAAATAAATAAATAAAAATTACATCTTATGGCTGTGTTGGTATATACACCAAGATGAATAATATAATTGATGTTGAATTTGTGGTTATGTACATATTATTATTGTATACATTTTTCTTATTTTAAAAGAAATAAATTATTTTCTTGGGCTTTAGGTGCTTTGCCTACTGAAAAAGATGACTCTGCCTAGTCCATCAATGACTTCTGGCTTTAAATTTTACCTACACAGAGCCCCCTTAGTTCACCTTCCCATGACTAAATGTTTGTACGTCTCCAGCAGCAAAGCAATTGGTGTTAGCAATGGTTGGGTAGAAAGACAGCAGCATTGAATGTGCAAGAAAAGACTGAAAACCATATATCTGATTTTCTACCCTAGAGCACATAATATGTGACTTTGGGAATGCCTTTTGAACTTAGCATAATCGTGTGTGTTTGTTCACTTAAAAATAACTCCTGAGGTACTAAATTGAAACTCTTTAACTCATTACATAAGAAGTCATTAAGTAAATGAGAAGTTGCCTACCTGGCTGCTATTGGGTACATTGATGTCTGCCACAAAACTGGATTCAAAATCTAAACTCACAGGCTGCATAAATCTCACTGATCTCTCATGTTGCCTAGAGCCTACATTTCCAACTGGAAAAGGCTCTTTTGTTTTCCAGAGAACAAGTGGCACTAACTCAGTGTAAGACACGAGGAAGAGGAACAGTGTAAGTGGCTGAAGAGACTTCTGTTCTTACTGTACCCTGAAGGCAGAAGGCCTCCTCCTTGCTTTTGCCTTTCCCATGGGTTTTCATTGAAATCTCTTTCTTATGTGTGCTTCCAGGTAAAAGTTGATGCTAGGTAAGGATTTTCTTAGCTTCATTCAAATTCATTCCGAAATGAATCACTTCCGTGTGGGCATTCTGGGCCCATGGTAGCTACCTTTCTGCTACCTCTTTGATCTGTATAACAAAATAGGCCAAAGCTCTCACTCTCAGTTTCATAAAGCACTAATGTCCACAAGGAATCTGATGGTTGCCAACCCTCATGCCAGAAAGACTAAGCATGTACATGTGGTTTATTTCAGTTATCCCAGAGACCTCAGCCCTGCCTCACTTGTCTAGGCCTCTGATTGGGTGCCGACTCCCAGGGAGGGCACTTTTGCTTTTGAGACTCCCTGGAACCTTGTGTTTACTTTCCTTACAATGGCTCCCTAGGTTGTCTGGTAACACTTTTGCATTAAAATACATCATTGGGACTGGAATCTCCTTCCCTCCACCCTGGCATTTGGGGGTGGGAATGAGGAGTAGAAATGGTAATAAGAGAAGCTGCTATTGTACTAGTGGAGTTTAATTTATTCATTCAAAACATATTTTCTAAATTCCAAGTCCCAGATTCCAATAAGACCAAGACACAGTGTCTGTTCTAAAAGGGTTTACATGATCTGAGGAGAGAGATGATATGAAACAACCCTTATGGTGGAGGTAAACACTATGTTGATACAATCAGAAGAAGATCTAGGCATGCCCTACAGTACAGAAACACCTGTATAGTGACAATGGATGGTTAATTCCAAATAAACTTGGATTATTTCTTTATTTGGGTTTCATATGGTTTTTCTAATTTATGACTTTTACAGGTGGTAGGTTAAAATCTCTGTTTTCTACTATTTTAATCTTAACATCATCTGGTCTCTTGAATTCTTTCCAGGTTAAAACTCATCTTTCCCACATCATTCTCTTCCATTGCATCCAGTTTTTCCACCAGGGAGATAACGCATTCAGTTTAAAAGTTAAATAGAAAAGAAATATGCTTTAAAGATGCAGAGGTAAGAGATTATAAAATGTTTCCTATGGATGCTATGACAAAGTACCAGAAATTTGGTGGCTTAAAACAACATAGATTTACTCTCTTGTAATTCTGAAGATTAGAAATCTAGAATCAGATTCACTGGGCTAAAGTAAAGATGCTGACCAGTCTGTGTTCCTCTGGAGTCTCTAGGGTGGAATTTGTCTCCTTGTGTTCTCTGGCTATGAGAGCCCACCTATATTCCTTGGCTTGTGACCCTTTCCTCTATGGTTGAAGCTCATCACTCCAGCCTCCAATGTCCCATGGCCTTCTCTGACTTCATTTCCTCTTTCTTCCTTCTTTTCATGGTATCTCCTTCACCCTGGGTAATCTCATGATCCTAATCACATCAGCAAAATTCCACTTACCAAATCAGATAATTTTCACAGGTTTCAGAGATGAGGATGTGCCATATTTGGGGTAGGGGACATTATTTAGCCTACCCACGTGTATTTTGAGTTCAATGACTTCATGAAATATATTCCAGACTTATGTTTCTGTGTGGCACATCCCACACCACCACCTCACATATGCTCAATCCTCAGTCTATTCTTGGACCTTGGTTACACAGGCAATATTCAACAACCCGGGTAAAAGTGGTCATTCTTATTTATGTTTCCCAAAGTGAGCATTTCATAATTTTTCCCCATTTTGTTTATAATATACATAAACTTTTTAAAATTGTATTTGGGTGATTCTGGCATATTGACAACTATCTAAAAATTTCACTTGGGAAAGTGTTCAAACTTGCGCAACACCAGGGATGTTTCTCCTTCATTTCATCATCTTAAAAAGTAAAGACGGTAGTTAAGTCAGAATTGAGAACAGTGAAGAAACACATAGTTTCCAGTGTTCCGTTGCTAGTGACATTGACTTTTGCTCTAAGTTTACATTTAACTAGTCTTCAATGAGGAAAGGTCTCCCCTCCCCCCAAATTAAAATTCTCTTAGAGTCAATAAAAGAAGAGTTTGGTTTGGTTTGGTTGTAATGAAGACAAAATGCCTCTTGGGTTTTCTCTGAGCAATTGCCCAGGAGGACATGGCTTTAACCTACATTTGATAAAAACAACAGTACTAGCATTATTTCTGCTTCCTCCCTTCAGCCTCCAAGTAACCTTGCAAAGAAGAGATTAAGTTATGCAAAGGAGTTCAGCTCTCAAGCATTTGCTTCATTCTTATTTCAATACCACTTCTTATCTATTGCAAGCAACAATAAAAGTGTTGTATGCTTCTAGAAAGCAAATTGTTTATTTCCTACCACAGATTATAAAGAAACGCTAGTGATTTTTATAAGCAGTACATTTGTCAAAGAGTATGAGAATAAAAAACAGAAAAAGGGGTCTAATAATTAGAGTTAAAAGTGACACACATCCTTTTCTTTCCCCCCTCAAACTGCCTCTCTCTCACTCCCTGTTTCTGCTCTCATCTCTCTCTCTCTCTTTCTCATTTCTTCTCCCAGCTATTTCCTGTCCCTCTAATATGAAATAAACTTACACTTTCATATTCTTAAAAAAAAAGACACATGTGCTCATGATTCCTTTGCAAAAATCAGTTGCAAACACTGCAGACACCTAGCAATTTTAGTTAAGCAACCCACGGACATCTAAAGTTTACCAAACATTGATAATTTTAGGGATTTTTGAACTTTTTAAAATTTTTTTTATTTTTTTATTAAATCATAAACACATACCTCCTGTATACATTAATGCATTTATGGGTTACAATGTGCTGATTTCATATACAATTATGAACGCTTACATCACACTGGTTAATATATACTTCATCTCGTTTACTTAATTATTGTGTTAAGACATTTAAACTCTATACTAATAGATCCGACATCTACCCTTGAATTATGCACCAGGGGTGTGATCCCTCCATTCACCCTCCCTCGATCTGCCCTCCCCCAGAATTTTTGAACTTTAATCAAAATTGACTGTTGTTATGAAAATCTTATCATTATTTTATTATTATTATTTTATCATTTTCTCTCTTATATTTCAACTCCAGTCTTTAGGGAGTCAAGGTTGGAAGGTAGTGTAGCTAAAGCAAAAATGGGAGCCTGGATGCTACCCTCGGCTTACCTGACACCATTTGGTAAGTTTTTCAGAAAAAATACTACAAAATATTTTTATTTCCAACATAAGAAACCCTGAGGAGGTACCAGTCCCAGTAGGTTTTTAGCCCCTGGGAATAAAGATCATACGTACATCCAGCGTGCTTGTATTTATATCACATTCTCATACTTTCTTCCTTTAACATTTTTTTCCCTTTTACTTTCATATCCACTTTTATGAGTGATTTGCATAGGTCTCATACAGTATTTTAAAAAGAAATAGAGCAAGAAAATATTGTATGGGTCACATTTGGCTTTGTATTTGACTCACCAAGTCCTCAGCTGAATTAATACCAAGCTTTGTTCTGTTTATGACATCGTTTTAGACAAGAAACAATAAAACCACTTTGACTTTACATTCCCATCCTTAGTACAACTTCCCTGTTGCTATCGATACCCTAGAAAACTGTCAGCATCACATTAAAATGTTATAAACAGGGTATGAGTCCTGTTTTTACATAGGTATTTTCATTTCTGTTGCCACCCTTCCATCAGAGGGTGATTCCTCCATCTTTACTTTTACTCATCAGGTGGGAAATAAATCATCAGATATGTTTTTCTTTCATCTTTCTAGTTCCTTGGTGAATTCCAGCTTTAACATAGATTTTATAATTGATTGGCTTTAAGATGTTTATTTATTTATTTTTGAGACAGTCTCACTATGTTGCCCTCGGTAGAGTGCATTATAGCTCACAGCAACCTCAAATTCTTGGGGCTTAAGTGATTCTCTTGCCTCAGCCTCCCAAGTAGCTGGGACTACAGGTGCCCACCACAACGCCCAACTGTTTTTTTGTTTTAGGTGTCATTGTTGTTTAGCAGGTCCAGTCCAGGTTCGAACCCGCCAGCCCTGGTGTATGGCCAGCACCCTAACCACTGAGCTATGGGCACCAAGCCAGCATTAAGATTTTTAATCAAACACCCACCTAAGACTTATTTCTCTTTCTTATGGAGAGAAAAATCTCATCCCACTCAATTACCTCCTGTTACAGTGTTAATATGAATACTAAAATGTGCTAAGGTATAATATTAGTGAATATAATAATGGGAGAAACTTAACACTCAGAGAATCAAAGTATGGATAACACAACAAATTAATTTCTGAGATTTGGTTTTCCATATATGATATAGGAATGGCATCTTACTTGTAGACTTTCAGTGAAGCTGAGATAAAATAGATTTAAGTCTCATGTTATAGTCCCTGGGATGAGGTCAAGACCTCAAAAACTACCAAAAAAATGGTAGTTGTGATTATTATTAGTGGTAGTCAGATTGTCAAAATCATGACTATTTCACAGTCCTTCTTAGGCAAATGAGTGAAATGAATCCTGAGGGAGACCAGAATATACCATCGAGCGTTCAGAGAATGATTCTCATGTAGTTGCTGCCGGGGTTCTTCCCCGCGGGCAGGGTCCTTTTAGACTTGTGGAACTGGCAGCTATCGATTGAAGAAAAATAAAGTTAAAAGTGGCCAGAGATAAAGAGACGGGACACACAGAATAGAGTTTTCAAAGGTGGGAACACAGAGGACCCCGCTAGCTTGTGCGGTTCCAGTGAGTGGACTTCAGTGTTCGTTCCACCCAGCTGTTATTGAAGGCTATAATTTCATTTAGCCCGGAAGGTAAGCTGAGGAAGGGAATAAAAACGTCAGCAGTTTCTCTGAGTAAGCACGTTCGTTCTTATTCTATCTGTAATCATTAACTTTAAGCGTATGAGCAGCTTTGAGAAATTTGAAACCCGAGCCTTATGTGGGAGCAGCCTCCTGTCTGCGGTCACACATGCAGATCCCTTGGGGGAGGTTAGATCCCTCAAGTTTCTCTGTGGAGCAGATGCGATGGGGTCAGGCTTCCTCTGAAGAATGGGGGGAAATGACGAATTTTCTTATCTCCACCCAAAGGCATTTCTCTCCGTGATCAGGGTACAATCTCTCTTGCCTATGTTTCAGGACTTGAGCTGTTCCCTTGACTTCTGCTCTGGCCATCATACAAATCTCCACAATGGATGTTTGTTCTGTGTTGACTGGGCAGGAGATGGCCTGGTCAATGTTCCTTCCCAGGCCTTGCGTGTACTCCTGTTATGGCCATTGGGCTTCAGAGTGTTTATGGACTGAGCAGGGCTGTTTGCAAGCTGTATTACTTACAGGCCAGGCTTCCAATAAAAGCAGGAACTGCTCAGACAAATAATTTAACTGCTAGCTAAATAGTAAGCTAGCTAAACTGTTTTAATTCTGCCTTGCTCAGATTATTTCTGTGTTTTCCCCCTTTTCTGGAGGTGTTCTCCCTTGCCAAGAATGAGGTCATCTGTCCCCACTCTCCCTGCAGGTTGCAGTAAAATCTATTGTAATCAAGAATCTACATGTATCATTGTCTTTACTCCTATAAAAGTCAGACATTTCTCTCCATATCCTGGATAGAGTGAGCTCTGGACTCAGAACTCCGAACCACAGTCTCTAATCAGGTAAAGGGACACTGCCTTCTGATTCCTTTGATCTTCTACAAAAGGGAAGTGTGTGTAAGCCAGCACATCACTTAGTCTTTTGTGTTTGTTTTGTCTCCTTTATTTCTCATGGAGTGCCTGGAGAAGGGTACTTTCATTTTTAACCACTTGTAATTCTGCTGTAATTACTGAAGTATTTCTAGGAACACGTCCCAGGAACTGAAATACAGCAAGTATGACTAAAGAAAGAAAGTAAGGTCATATTAGAACTCCATTGGTTATGAGTGACAGAAACTCAACTCAAAAGAGCTTTGAAAAAGAGAGAAATAATTTACTTGCTCTCTTAACAGGAAAAATTTAAGAACTGAGTTTTGGAGTTGAGTTTGTTATGGAAGAAAGAAAATTCTTAGGGTCATTGAAAGTGAATATGAGAACCTGCAGTAACATTGGAAAATAATTATAAGCCAATGAAACTTTCTGCTCAAGCAGATAGGATGGTCGAACGTGAAGACAATTTTTCCAGGGAGGAAAAAAGGCGTTTATTCAACACATTTTTAGTATGCAATGGCTGGACATCATCTGGTTGCCCACCCACAGACTTCCTGCCTTCTCCACCCTACTATTACTTCAAGGCTGATTCATACGAACTGGGCTTCCTGTCCTCTCTCTACTTTCTTATTTATTTAGATGGGGGTAGGCACTGTCTGAAAGTTTAGAAGGGAGTTTGGGGTATTTATTCTTGCTATTTCTCCTTGCTATGCCTTGGGTTGGGTAAGATTGTGTTCCTCTACAAAACCTATAGCTTCTGTCAGATAGGTCTCTCCTGCAGCTAAAAGTCTCAAAAGATTCCAGTAAGTAATAACTCCCTTTTTCCTTTCAAACCTACAGGTGATGGCAAAACCAACTACTGGCTTTGCTAGCTGTTGGGCATTTTGCCACTTACAGGTTTCCTTAAAACTGGCCTCATCTTTGTAAAAAAATGATTTAGTAAACTATTTTTTAAAATCCTTTCTGAAATTGCTATCTTTTTCTTGCTGATTTCCTGTTTGATACAGTAATTTAAATTAGGTCTAGACCCTGAGAGAGACCTCCAAAATGTAATTCTATAATTCAGTTGCTCTTATGTTGGGTGAATATACCAACCTTCTCATGGGGGTAGGAGAATAAAACACTGATATTCTATGGCATCCTGAGAACTTAGAATAACACCAAAGAGTAATGGGATAGTTTGCTGATGAAGTGCAAAACTTTGAGTGATCAAGTGGCTTTTGCGTTTAGACCCTATGGTGATGAGAGTGCTTACAAAGATTTTGGCATGGGGTGGATGCATCTGACGCCTCTGAGAGCTTGCGCAAAGGAAAGAACTCTCGTGCACCACAGAGACTCTTCCCTTTGTGGTATCCATACCATATCAGTGGGGCTGTGTAGCACTTCTACATAAAAGTGGTCTATGCTCCATTCCTCAGGTCTGAACTTCTCTTGTGGCTTTCTCTGGCCAATCGAATGCAGTAGAGGTAAATTAATGGCACTTGAAAGTCGGTCTGTAGAGATTTGACCCACATCTACTGTTGTTCTTTTAACCCTGCCAACTTCCAAGTGATTCATCCTGGGCCAGCCCGCTCAAGCAGATTGGATGGTTGAATGTAAAGGTAATGAGTGGATGATGGTTCTTGCTACCAGTCAATCAGCTGCCAAATGTGCAGATAAGATCACTCTTCTTGTCAACTGGCTGCAAAAAGCATCCCCTAGAAAAGGTGATCAATACATTTAATTACATTAAAATTAAAACATCTGGGTCTTAAAATCTTAACAAGGGAAAATAAGACATGTTAGAAAAAATGTAAGAAAATATAATAGACAATGGACTTCATTTGGAAATACATGGAAAACTCATAAATAAAAAGAAGTTAAGAAAAAAAGGATTGACAACCCAATAGAAATACAGGCTAATAATTTCAATAGGCACTTTATAAAAGAAATCTACCTGAATCATAAGTATATAAAAATGTGCTTAATCTCTTTAGAATTAAGAATGCGCAAAATAATTACATGATAGGATACCATTACTCACTCAAAATACTGTCAAAAAAGTGAAAGATAAAATACCAAGCATGTTAAATTGAATTATTGCCCTCATTTCTTCATCTCCCTACAATAGAATTATGCAGTCATACTCTTGCTGCCATGGACTCAAGGCAGGAAAAGTGCACATCCTCACCCCTTTATGAGAGCAGATTTCCTTCAAAGCATGGGCCAACCGCTGCTGGTTCCAGAGTGCTTTTGTAATTAATGACTTATTCACAATTTTATGTCCAAGTTAGTAGTGTCACAGATTCTACCTATCCCTACCCCTGAGATTCAGCATGGCTTTAATCTCTATGAGACACTACTTTAATTACTCTTGGCGATTAATTTCACAAAGCAAGAAATAAAGGATTCAGTGATTACCTTTACTCTATGAGGATAGAGCTAAGCATTCAAAGTAAGAAGATGGATGAATATGATCATCTCATAATCAATTATGCAGAAAAAGTGAGTATATTCTTTTGAGTTAGCAAGTGTTTGGTAAAATATGTTTATACTTCACTGGTAATGAGAGTAATGTGAAGTAGGGAAAATTCTAAATCAGACATGCCATCAACTTTGTTACAATCCTCACATTCAAATTTAGTATAGTTTCTATTGGGCAAATCACTTAATCTCTCTCATATCCATTTACCTTTTCCATGAACTTGAGATTGCCTTGAGTTTCCTTCTACATTTCACAGTTCAAATCTTTTAGACGATTTTTCATTCTCTTTGAACTTTCTGCCTTCTCAGTGAAGAGGCCTTCCAAACCTCAGCAACTTAGTGAAGTCAAAAAGAACTTTAAACACAGTGTTACAAGAAGGAAATGAAATATAAACACGAGCTAAGTATCTCAGTGACCTTTGAAATAGTGATACCATGCTGGCTGCAAAGTAATATCATATCACAGCACTGTCAAGACCATGAAAGAAGACATTTAAACTAAATACCAGCAAATAAAAAGAAGAAGAAGAAGAGTACCAATGAATAGTATCCTGAATTGCATTCCATTCAACATATAAATAGAAATTTGTGGTAGTTCCAAACTTCTCATAAGCAATTTCAATCTCATGCACAGGGGAAGTATGAGTCTATTGGAAGGATTGGAGAAAAGCAAAACACTTCCTCTAGCATCCAACTAGCTCCCAACAATATTGGGAGACTCTCTCTGGGCTAAGAGAGAAAAGTTTGCAAAAATAGAAAAGGCTAAGAGCAATCTGACAGGGCAATCCTGTCATTTGTTAGAGAATGCTTCAACCTCTCATTATCAGTGGGAAAGTTTACTTAGAGGAGGCATGCTGACCACAAGGCTGGTCCTGGCCTGGGTGTTTTCTTCCCCAAAGTGAAAATACTTGGAGTTGGGCTATGAAAATGGGTCAAAAAAGCAAAGGGGACTTAAAATGAACATTGTGTGCCAAAATATAGACACAAATTAGGCCAGAAATCAAGAATACAGGAATAAGGAATACCGGATTAAAACAGAGGGAATGTGGATAGACTTTAGTGCCAGAAGGCCATTGTTTGTGATAGAACCGTTAGCTGCTGCCAGCACATGTGTGCAGAACTCTGTGCTGGGGGAAAGTGATAGGTATCACCTCTTCACTGTCCATGTTCTGAACAAGTTGAGAAATAAAACAAGCAGTAACTTATGAAGGGCAATTCATCACTTGTATTAACCATTGGGTATGTTGGAGGACCAAGCTTTAAGGGAGATGGTGAAAAAGGATTGACACTGTTGGTCTCTGTTCCGTGCTATATAAGGCATCCCTGCATCCTGGACATCTACCAGGGTAGGACTCACAGTGCTGAGAAGCAGAGGAGAACTTGTCTTAATGGAAGCAAGCTTGATCCCAGAGAGAGACAAGTAGAACTGAGCCAAGCCTGTCCAGTTATCCTATCCAAGTTCACCACTTAGATACATTATTCTACCTCCTCAGGCAGACCGAGTAAAGCAAAGGAATGAGATTTGGGTTATACTGTGTGAGCTTTGCTTACGAGAAGGAAACAAGAGGAATACAGAAGGTACCTTTGTCACTACTAGGAAATAGCCTCACTTGGACAGACAGTTGAGTGCAAGGTGGAAAGAGCCCATATGGACGTGGAAGCATCCACCAGGGAGGATAGAAGTTGCAAGGCTACACCTCAGGAGCTGGAGGGCAGCCATGGCCCCTCCAGAAAAACCTCTACTTAAATGACACTTTTTAAGAGCCTTGAATACTGAAAAAAGTGAAAAGGAATTCATCAAGCCCAGAAATTTCATCATCTTTTTCTTGTTTGTGTTTCAATTCCTGACAGCTGCTTGGCACTACATTTTTCAAAATATTTCCACATATTGTCACTTTATTTATGTTCATAGTTATCCTTTTTGGAAAGAAGAAACTGTTATTATTATCCTATTTTACAGAAACTTACGGAGAGATAAAACAAGAACATATGTTTTCTAAAATTTTTATGACTAGAATATGAAACCAGAGTTTTTGATGGCACAACTATAAACTAACAATGAAAGCTAAGATATGTATCTGAACATATTGGCCTTATTTTTAGAATATAAAATTTAAATATCTAGAGCTTCAGAGAGGGGCAAGTGTATTATTAACCATCTTGGGTTGAAGTCTTTGGCACATTTAGTCCATGAATTAAAATTTTATATGGTACCATATAGAGGAAAATCAAATTCATGATAATGCAGAAAGACTATTCCAACCATCCTGTTAAGGACAAAGACATGTGTACATAAGCTCATTCATGTCGTGCAGAGTGAACAATAAGTTCTCAATGCTTGATGCTCTCCATACAAAGAAAATGACTTGGAATTCGTGAGTGGATTAAAACATGTGGTTATATATATATACCATGGAGTACTACTCAGCCATAAAAGAATAAATTAATGTCTTTCGTAACAATTTTGATGGAACTAGAGACCATTATCCTAAGTGAAGTACCCCAAGAATGAAAAATTAAATACCACATGGACTCCCTATCAAATGAGAACTAACCACTGAGCACATAGCTGCACAGGGGAGAGGAAAGTTCATTGCAAACTGAGCAGGAGAAGCGGGAGGAGGGGAGTGGCAAACCCTGTCTAATGGGTACAATGAACATTATTTGGGTGATGGACACACTTCCAGCCATTGCTCAAGCATTAAAAAGAATGATCCAAGTAACCAAAAACATTTGCACTTCATTAATACCTTGAAATAAAATTTTTTTAAAAAAATTAAATAAATAGATAAAAGATGTGGGCCCACTCTACAGGTGAATGTATCAAGTCAGGGGAATGGAAATAAAGATGAATGTAATAAACTACCTCAGCTAAAATGATAGGGGCTATATAGCATGTAATGCGAATACAGAGGATAAAATAAAATGAATTTGTTTTAAAAGCCTAAACTTTTAGAATTTTTCTTGAAGATTTAAAAAAATGTGTTATATAATGTTTTTCCTACCAAAATTTTACTTTGTAATCTTTGAGGTACTGGGTTTACCCTGATCAACTTCTAAATAATAATGACTTTACTGTTTTTAATATTCTTTAAAAAACAAAGTATAAATGATTGCTATTAATTATCATTGCATGAATGATCACTTTACATTTCCCTAGTTACCACAATATCTTTGAGAGTGGGAATTAGGAGAGAAAAACTCCTAGATCCCAGAGCAGTTAGAACAATATAAGGACTGAATGATGTGTTTCTGAAAGACAACATGTTTCATTATCCTAGCTGAGAACAGAGTGGCAAGTCTCTGTGGAATCTCTGGACTGACCTAGCAATACGCCAATAATATAATGATGCCAGAGAAAGAACTTACTTTCATGAGTTGTTCTGTGTCTGTTGGGATACTTTCAAAAACATAAGAGTAATCCCCAATCACATAGGATCATATGGCAATGACTGACGCCGTGACTGAAATATTGAGCCGTCTTTCTAAAAAGAGAAAATATTTCTGGCAGTTCCACTTCGCAAGCAGCTTCATCTGTGAAAAGTTCCTTAGAAAAGCTTATTCAGATTGGGAAAATGGGCCAGTGTTAGTTTGTTTGATGAACATTTAAAATCTACCCTGTCAATCGAATAATTTATTCCAGTAGAAATCGAATAATTTATTCAAGTAGAAAAGACCCCAGAGGGTCGTATTTGTTCTTATAATGGGAACATGAGCCATCATTATGCTACAGATACCCAAGTCTGAAGTGCTCAATTCTATCAATATTTGCCTCTTTCAATAGGGGACCCACCATAGAGGACACAACTAAAGCAAATATCCATAATTCTCAAAGGATTTTTCAACCATGATTTGTTTTCCTTGTCCTAAATGGGTTGACGTCCTATATTATTTTTTTGAAATGAATGACCTACCCAGATATGTGTGTTGCAGAGACAATTGAGACATAAACAGGAAGTAATTCATCTATTTTGATTTCCCGAGTTTGGCAAAATTCTAGAAATAGCCTTTGGCCTCAGTGCTAACAAGTACACTGCAATATAAGGCACGAGAATACTGCGAGCCCAGTAAGGTCATGGTGACCCCACAGAGCCTGGCGAGGAAATATCTATGAGACAGAGCAGTTAAGCAGCATTGCGTGAAAAACAGGCAATTTCTAAAGTAGTGAGGAGTAAAGAGCAATGTTCTGTGGATGTAAAACTGGTGGTGGAAATGCAAGAGCCTCACAAAGGGCAAATGAAGAGGTAGGAAAGAATTAGGCCACAGGTTTGATTTGGGGCATTCGCTCACAGTCAATCTGCTTAGGACAAGCTGCATAATACCCAAATAAGGGGACCTAAAATAAATAGGTACTTAGTGTGAGTTAATGATAATAATAAGCTTTGAAGATAGAACCAGCCAAAAGCCTGAGCCACATGGCTCAGGTGAAAGTACTATATCACGGGAAGTATCGAGGTTAATTCTGAGGGTACCAGCAATGGAATCTGCAAATTAGAAGAAAAGGAGGATCTCGGAGCTCAACAAGTATCATGGGTTAATTATGTTTCCCCCTAAAATACATATGTTGAATCTCTGATCCCCAGTATAGATGTATGTGGAGTAAGGAAATAGTCAAGGTTAAATGAGATCATAAAGGTGGGTCCCTGATCTGATAGGATTAGTGTCCTTATTAAGATCCGGAGAGCTCAATCTTCCTTTCTCCAGCATACACAGCAATGTACTGTGTGCCACTGAGCACACAGTAAGAAGGTCACCATTACCCAAGAGAAGAGCCCTCACCAACTCTGCTAGCTCCTTGGGCTTAAACTTCCAGTCTTCAAGACCATTAAAAAATAAATTATTCTTATTTAAACCACCCAGTTTGTGGCATTTTGTTATGATAATCCAAGCAGACCAATACAGCAAGCATTGGCAGATAGACAACTTGGAAAGGGAGTTGCATGATTTGGGGTTTGACTGATACCTGGGACTGAGGAATTTGATGATACAGAATTATGTTTGATATTTCTCCATGGGGTGTAAGCTGCAGGGTATCAAATAGTTAGTCATTTACTGCTATATCCTCAATTCATAGAACCCAGCAAATGCTCAATAAATACTGGTTGAATGAGTTATATCCTTCAGAGACTAACCAGAGACCTAAAGGGAAGGTAGTTGGAAACAAAAGCAAAGAATAAAACAGCTCCCATACAGGACTTCTGCACGCAAAAGACTGGACGGACACATCCAAAACAAAGACAGTTGCAGAAGCCATCAATACTAAAAAATAAGAACTAAGTATGGAAAAGTTACAAATGAAATAAGATAGAAGAAAACACGCAATAGATCACCAAGCAACAGAGTTCTTATTTTAAAATCTTAAAAAAGATGCTTAGTTCCTTTATTTTCAGCTGTTCTATTTAAAATACTATATGCATCTATTTCTCTTCTATTGATAGAAACACCACTGTGTTCCCGGCTTCTCCTAATTTTATATAGCATTCCGTGTCTTTTTCCACCTTGTCTTTGTTTTTCCCAATATGTCATTAATTTCAACAACACTCTACGAAGTGTTAAGTCAATCTCTACCACATAAACCTATTGTACTTCTCTCATTTGATACAGTAGACTTCCCTTCTGATCAATTCTATCCAGCAGAATAATTTTTTAAATTATTGCATAAAAGTAAGAAGTTAATTCTAGATCTCCTCGTATACCAAAATCTCTTTAACAAGTGCAAATACTTTCTCATTTTTACATCCCAACTTCTTTAATTCACATTATCTTTACTATGAGATTTACTTTGTTTAAAATATGAAGCCTCCTAGTTTCTTATTGTTATTTAGATTTATCAAGCCACAAGAGACTAGCACGCCCTAATGCCCAAACAAAACAAACTTACAAGTTTCAAAATCTTACAGTTAAAAAAACACAAATGAGCTGAACTACAGAGAGTGGTAAGACATTCGTATTCTTAGAATACTAATGAAAGGAAGAAGAATATGCCATAAAAGAGGTAAGAAGAAACAGTTAACTTTTAACAGGTGCATGTAGGCTTGTGTGACATATTAATATCCTAAAGAACCTCAGTTACAAATGAAGCATGTTACCACCTGCCAGTTAGTTTCCTCAGATCTCCACCAAATATTCGGCAATAATATACCAAACCCTGGAGGCAGGGAAAGAGGAAGAGTTTAGAGAAATACTCCCTCAGATATGTAGGGCTTACTGTGTGTTCAAGGCAGTTGGGAGGTCAGGAAAAAAAAGCAAAAAAAAATATTGTCAGTGGCATTTTTGGTTTTCAAACATCAAAAACTGAGTGCATACCAGTAGAAATGAAAGAAACAGATCCAGGGCATTCTAGGCCTTCAGAGTGGAGTACATCAGCTCTCTGAATGTTATTGTGAGACCCTAGGGCTCAAAAATAATATACCAAGGCCCAGCAAGCAAAAGGAATCACTGGAAAGTAAAAACAAGATAAAACAAAACTTCCACAGCTGCTCTAAATCCTGGCAACTGATACATAAAGCTGATATATAAAGAAAATATTTCCCACATTTACAAAATTAATATCTCAAATGAAAGACAGGCAGATATTCACAATGTTGTTAATGCTAAACCCTAGATCCTACAAAAAGAAATGCCCTGATCTCAGCCAAAAAATGTTTGAAAACAATGGTAAAAGGAACTAAAGCCACAATGAACTTCAGATTTAAGATACCTACAGATCAGGGTGGAACAGGAGGACTTAGCTACATCTCCAACAGCCTGAGAAAGGTTGTGCACGCCTTCTAGAGGTAAATATTATTTATCTCTATCTCTACTGATATTTTATACAAATTTATCATTACAAGATGCAAATAAAAGTATAAGGTGAAAAAAAGAAAAAGCGGATAAGACACATAAGAAAGTCCTTTTTTATGATCCTTTTTTTTTCTTATTTTGGAGAGTCTCACTTTATCGCCCTCAGTAGAGTGCTGTGACGTCACACAGCTCACAGCAACCTCCAACTCCTGGGCTTAGGGATTCTCTTGCCTCAGCCTCCCGAGTAGCTGGGACTACAGGCACCCACCACAACACCCAGCTATTTGTGATCCTTGTTGAAGGGAAGAAATACGTAAGAAATGTAGCACCAGAGATTTTGAAGATGGTAAAATTGACAGGTTTTTAAAAATAATTATGACTTAAATGCCAGACTTTCTAGTAGAAAAGTTTGATAAAATGTGTAAAGAGATGGGAAAATTCACCAGAGAGGTGAAAGATATATATATATGTAAAGAAAAAGAAAAAAAAGAAAATGCTCATAATAAAAAGTATTGTATCTAAAATTTTAAAAAAATTTTTGAAGAACTCAACAACAGAGAAAAGGATTATAAAAGACAGACATCAACTCATTGGTCCAAAATGGTCAGCAAAGCAAACAGGATAAATACAAATGTAATTATGCCTATGGACAACATAACCAAATTCCTGAAAGTCAAAATAAAGAACAATTTTAAAGATAGCTAGAGAACAAAAGACTCATAACCATATGGAAAGAAAATAATATTAATGATGCTACCATTTTCCAGAAATAATAAAGGCCAGATGACAATGGGATGATATCTTTAAAGTATTAAAAGAAAAGACAAAATATTTTAAATCTAGCACTCTATCTCTAAGAAAGATAAAATATTCTTTAGGTATAAAAGTAGAATTAAGATATTATCAACTGTAAAAACTAAGAAAAGTTGTTTCCAAAAAAATCTACACTTCAATAAATAGACAAGTTGTCTCTCCTGAGAAAAAAAGATATCAGAGGAAACCAAAATCTTCAGAAATGTATAAAAACATGAGGAAAAGTAAATAGATGAATAAACATAAAATACTTTTAAAGTTACTTTTATTATTATTTATATTTCATTGTATTTATAAATTTTTAAGGTCTTATTTTTTACTTAAATATAGTAAAAAAGACTTTTGGAAGTTAGAGTATATTTAAAAGTAAATTATGATTACTCAATAAAGAAAGAATAGGGAAAACAAATAGAATTATGTCATAACTTTTATAAGGTTCTTATGCAGAATGCAATGTGATATTATTTATTTTTTAATTTAAAAACTATTTAAGAACATAAGTTATAAGTGTCTACTGTAGCCTCACATTGATAGTCTCAAGATAATTTTATACCACAAAGCACAATACTTAATATAGATACATTCAAACTACAAGTCATACAATTAAATTTTAAGTAAGCTAAACGTATTGGTACCTAAGTGATAATGCAATTCAATTCAATTATTTTTTCTTTTTTTTTTAATTTCAGATTAATATGAGTGTGCCTGTGACCAGGTCACACTGTTTTCTGTTTGTAAGGTAAAGTCCAAGTTGCAGTGAAGTCCTTCACCCAGGAGATGTACCATGCACCCCTACATTGTACTTGTTAGGAAATTGTGAGGTAGGAACTTACCAAATGCCCTTCCCACTCCTCTGCACTCTCCCCTCATTCTTTCTTGAATTTAACTGCATTTGAAGTGATATTACTTAAAGGTAGGTTATGGTGACTTAAGGATTCCTGTTACAATTTCTAAAGTAACTGATTTACAAAAGAGAGAAATAGCTTAGAAGTCAATACAAGAGAAAAAATAGAATATGAAAACAAAAAAAGAAAAAGAGGAAGAATTATGAAAAGAAAGCATAAAAGGAGGAACAGGAGAAAGGAAGTACAAATGATATGAACTAATACCAAAATGAAATACTGCACTAACTGCTCAATAACTATATTAAATCTCTATCCCTATTCCAGTATACCAAGGCTCAAAAGCAATTTGCAAAACATTGCACAACTGAAAAGAAACAGCCGACATTCCCTAAATCTGAAGATGTGCTTTTAAACCCATTATAATGCATTTAATCTTTTTACTTCTTTTGGCCAATACAGCTAAGCATTTAGTATCACTTTTTTTGTTGTCATTGTTTCTTGAGGATAAAAACCAGGGCTATCATTTCTCCTACCCCCTCTTAAAATATGTAACAAATTTGTAGTCACATAAATAGAGAACTAGTTTCCAATTAATTGAAAATAAGTTATCTTCAAGTCTCTGAGGCTAAATCTTTGCCAAGTAAATGAAGAAAACAGCCACAATATTTATGGCTAAAATACTGGGAATTATGTTGACTTATGACTAAATGGTTACCAATGATACCACTTGACTGATACACCTTGTACAAGTAATACTGTGGTGATGATTAGCTCTTAAACCTTAACATGAATATATTACCTGTACAAATATTTAGTATTCATCAGACATCTAATGAAAGCAATGTTAATTCATTTGAGTAAAAGCTTTTAACACAAAATTGAAGCTGGGAGTGTTTTATTCTACTTTCATGTATTTCCAAAAGACCAACTGACAAATGTTGCTTGTTATAATGAGTTGCCATTGTTAAATCTTGAAAATTCCCTGCCATCCTTTGTTTCTTTTCTTAAAAGATAAATGTTGTCTTTCTGAATAACTCAAGGCGTTCTTATTTTATATATCAGTGAATACCCATTGTGCAAGTTTTCTCCATCCTTACCACTTGTCTTGATTTTCTCAATATTACAGGCAACTCCCTTGCTTCCTTCCCTTGTCTTCTGACTTCCAGGTAAGCACAGCCACTAACCATTAGATCTTTCTCTTTCTTTCTCTCTGTACTTCTGGTGACATCTCTAGCAGGAACTCAAGTATCCTGGCTCCATCTTCCTCATTCAGCCTCTCACCTACCCTCAACTCCCATGAGCTAACTAGAAGGACCTAGCTCTCAGACTCTGGTAATACCAACTCTTCATCTCATCTCTCAGCTCTTGGGTAATGGTGCTGTCTTGCTGTTTCTAACCTGTAGATTATTTTACCTTCTGATTTTTGATGCTTCTCTATATCAAAAAGGAGCAGCTTCTAGTAATTGCTTTACGTATTTAAGTCTCTCCTCTTTGAATGACCTGAAAGAGGTATCTGTTTTCTTATTTAGACCTTGACTGACACACACTTTAGCCATTGTCTTTTAAGTTAATCAGGTGGTATTACCCAATGACTATGTGCCTTAGTAATATATTTTCAAAACTTTCAAATGCAGTAGAAAAAATTTCTCAGAAAACAAAACAATTTATGAACATCCTTTTATTTCTCTCTTGTTCATTTAAGTTGTGATGGTAGTAATTAGTATCACTATGGAAGTCTCATTGTCCCTAATGTTATTGATAACATAAAGTAAAAGACACACTGATGAACATGAACACGAATTTCTATTTTGGTCATTGCTTCGCCTTTATTCGAATTTGGTAGACATATTTGGATTTTTGAATGGAGTTGGTAGAAATTTTCATTAGTATGTTTAGCATAAATTACTAATTAATTAGTAGCCAATGGAAGACTTTCATAAAATAAAATGAAATAGACATATGTACTTATCTAAGGATAACAAGCATCTCAAGTAGTGCTTTAAAAGGAAAGCAGTCACATTTTTTAGAGATGAACTGGCTAAGACAATGTCTTTATTCCCTATGAATTTATTAGTATATAACCAAGTCATGTTAACTTTCCTAATTTTTTATAGTTCTGTATCAATATTATTGAAAGTTATTGTCTTTCTAACATGTTATGCCGTTTCTCTGTCTTGAGATAAATCAGGCATACTTTGTCAAACCAATTGAAATTCAGGACACAGTAGGTTTACTTTAGAGCCTCCCACCACGACAAGCCCTCAAGCCCCTGACATAGCCATCTGAAACTGCACTGAGTGATGTTGTTGACTTTGTCATGTTTTAGACCTACATCTGAGAAACTCGAAATTCAGGCTTCTAGCATCAGGAATAGCAGACTAAAATGTGGACTTTGTTTCTACTATCCTGGTAAGTAATAGGGATAATCTCATGCCTTACCATGGCCAGCATGTTCTCTGATAATCTGCCAGTGTATGGCAGTGTTGTTAACCCAATAGCAAATTAAATGCCTGCAGAGTGTGTTAGTACAAAAAGGCGTGAACACGCTGCTGCTGCCATTTACTTGAACGGCTCCATCAATCTCCTCTACTGACAACAGAAAAAGGCTGATAGCCTAATGTACATAAAAGTGATGATTTGGAAAGAGCGTTTAATATCACTTAGTGATGGGTGATCTTGGAAGGGACGCTTCAGTCTTTGCACCTCAGTTCACTCATCTATAAAGCAAAGGGTTCATAGGAGCTGATATCCAAGTCTCTTTTACCTCTAATATTACTAGTTCTGGAATCTCTCATCTCCCTTTGTTTGGCAATATTATCTCCTTCTTAGCTTAGCTAGGCATGTGCAAAGGAAAATAGGTAACAGGATTCCCCAAGAGTGGTATATAGAAAAACAGTATTATCAGTATTTTAGGGAACTGGAGTGATGTTAGCAAAAGACCTAGAGAAAGAAATACTGAACAGTGTAAAAGAGCTCCTATCAAGAAGTAAGACCGTGTCAGGTGAAAGTCAAAGCTGGATAGCTGAATTAGGACAGAAGCAAAGAGAGGTTAACAAAAAAAAATTAACAAGGTTTATACTTTGGGGAAGGAGACTTTATTCATCATAAAGGGTAGCAGCCTGTCAGGTGGCCGTTCCAAAAGGCTAGAAAGAAGAGCCCCAGCCAGAAGCCAGGCACACGTACATCAAAGGACAGACAAAAGGCACAAGATTCATACTGAGTGTGGAGGTCAAATACAGGTATTCAACAAGCTTTAGGAAGAGTTGTGAATGTTCATGAACTAAGGAAATCATTCACCTTTGTAATTACACTCTCTCTCTCCCATCCCATCATAACTGGGACCTCCACTTTTATGTGTTTCTGGGCTTCCTTTGACCAAGATAGGTCCATTAAGTTGGCAGTGGACTTAGGATTTTACTTTTAGTTCACAGTTCCAGCTTTTTGAACAAGATATAATAGAGGCAGCAGTGATGGCTGACTTTGTTTTGTCTCATTATTGACAGAGTAGAGTGGCTATTTGTCATAGGTCCACTTAGGTTCTCAGTGGAACCCTATGGCCTAAGAGAGGTTAGAGCCATAAAAGCTTACAGCCAGGTAAACATTTTGAGCCACATGGGAATGGAGGTAGAGAGGTACTCATTCATCCTTTAAAACTTTTTAAGCAATATAGGTGAAAACTAAAGCCAAAAACAAGGTTAACTTATCCAGTCAAAGCCTTGGTAAAATAACTAGTATCTCTAATCCTGTCCTGTTATAAAAGAAAATCAGATTCTTATTGAATTTATGCAAGTGACTGTATTGTTGTAAAATAAGAATGCTTATGAATAGTTTCTAAATTTTGGAGAAATCAAGTAGTGAGAAAAGTAAATGTTTCAAATTATTTACAAAAATGCATTTAGCAATTTGTTGTAAGCTATAAATAGCTCATAAGAAGAAAAATAGTTTTCTTGACTTCTGGGAAACAAAACATATAAGAATTAGCAATGTTTTTTAAAAATGCTGTAAAACATTACTTTTGTCCCATGTGACTAATCTTGTGCTACTTGAGGTTGCATTAGCAATCCTCACAAATGTATCAGTTTTTATAAAAGCAAACCAGTTTCCCTAGAGACTAGAGAGCATATAGTCAAGGTGTCTAGATGATAAATTCAAAGTATCTTCACTTAAACTGAAAGCAAAAAAACAAATGTAAATATTTGATATAGCTTATGCAGGAGTTTATATGTCACAAGGTGTGCTAGTAGGACCTCAGGGAAAAGGTGGTGGCAATTTCATCGAGTCCAAATCAGGAAAATAGAAGAAGAGTTTGAAAAAGACTTGGAGAAAGAGATTTGGAGACTCGTAGCCAGGGAAGAATTCAGTATACAGTCTAAATTGTCCAACAATTTGTGAACTGCCACACACCTCCATTGGCAGCACTATTCAAATAGTCTGCTAAGATTTCCTAGCCCTGGTATATCAGTGTCTCACGCCTGTGTTCCTGTGAACGTGTGGTGATGTCTTGCTGAATGGTGTTCATTCTTATTGTGTGGTTTTGTGTGCTGTCACAAAAAAGTTGGAGCTTGAATTAAGCAACAAACAAACATTAATTTCTTGTTAAACTTGGCAAGAATGGAAGTGAAATCAGGGACATGTGAGTCCAAGTTAACGAGGATAATGCTGTGAAAGAGATGGCAGTGTATAAATGGATTAAACATTTTTCCACAGGATCAAAGGGGAGGTCTGATTTGAATTCTTTGAGAAGTCTCCATACTTCCTTCCACATTAGTTTACAGTCCCACCAGCAGTGTAAAAGCGTTCCCTTCTCTCCACATCCATGCCAGCATCTGCAACTTTGAGATTTTGTGACGTGGGCCATTCTCACTGGGGTTAGGTGATAACTCAGGGTGGTTTTGATTTGCATTTCTCTGATCATTAGGGACAATGAGCATTTTTTCATGTTTGTTAGCCATTCATCTGTCTGCTTTAGGGAAGGTTCTATTTATCTCTCTTGTCCAGTGATATAAGAGATTATTGGCTTTTTTTGCAATTCCTTTACTGGGCATCTACCCAAAAGAAAATAAAAATCATTTTATCATAGGACATTTGCACTAGACTGTTTATCACAGCTCAATTTACAATTGCCAAATTGTAGAAACAACCTAAATGCCCACCAACCCAGGAATGGATTAACGAGCTGTGGTGTATGTATACCATGGAATACTATTTAGTCATTAAAAGAGATGGAGACTTTATACCTTTTATATATAACCTGGATGGAGGTGGAACACAATATTCTTAGTAAAGCATCACAAGAATGGAGAAGCAAGAATCCTATGTATTCAATTCTGATATGAGGACAATTAATGACCTAGTATATAGTGGGGTGTGTAGGAAGTGGGGAGAAGGGAGGAGGAAGGTGGGAGGGTGGTAAGGGGTCACAGTGTGGGACATACCTCTTGGGGGCATCACAATTATAAGAGGGAATTTACCTAACAAACGCAATCAGTGTAACTTGGTTCTTTGAACCCTCAAAGAATCCCCAACAATAAAAAAAAGACAAAATATAAAAATTAAACACTTTTTTACGGGAGAGGAACCATCACTGATGAAGAGATGTCAGAGTCACCAGTAATAAGCAGAACTGAAGAAAACATTGCAAAAATTCATCACATTGTTGGCTGACTGTGAGAAGGATAGCAGACCAAATAAACATCAATAGAGAGACGATTATGAAAATCTTAACTGAAAATATTGTCATGAGAAAGGTGTGTACAAAAGTAGTCTTCAAGGAACTCCCCAATGAACACTGTCTGTGAGAGAGTTTTTTGTTTTTTTTTTTTTTTTTGAGGCAGAGCCTCAAGTTGTCACCCTGGAGAGAGTGCCATGGCATCACTGCTCACAGCAACCTCCAATTCCTGGGCTCAAGAGAGTCTCCTGCCTCTGCCTCCCAAGTAGCTGGGACTACAGGCATCCGCCACAACGCCCAGCCATTTTTTGGTTGCAACCGTCGTTGTTGTTTGGTGGGCCCGGGCTGGATTCAAACCCGCAAGCTCAGGTGTATGTGGCTGGCGCCTTATCCCGTTGAGCCACAGAGGCCGAGCCTGTGAGAGAGTTTTTAACCAGTAAATGACCGTGTTAGAACATCCAACCTACGAAGTAGTTCTGGTCATCAACCCCAAGGTCTTTTTCCTTTACTGAAGATAAAGGAAATACTTAAATGAAGATATTTTGATGACATTCAGGACATCAAGGCAACATGATGACAGCTCTGAGGGCCATTCCAGAAAAGAGTTCCAAATTTTCTTGAAGGGTGCACTAGGCACTGGTGCTGGTGCATAGCGTCCTAAGGGAAGTACTTCAAAGGTGATGGTAGTGATATTGAACAATTAGGTATGTAGCACTTTTTCTAGATGAATTCACAAACTTAATTGTTTGATCTATAAGGTTATCAGAAAAGCACCTTTTTGTGAGAATTAAAAGTAAAATAGTAATTGTCTATGGCTGACTAAAGGACTCAGCATAGCCATGGTTATGGGGACAATTGACAAAGAAAATTTGATTATTTTTTGTGGCATATAACAATTTAATACAGTAATCGTAAATATTATTGATAATATATGTTAAAGCTAGAATAATTTAGGAATCTCATGTAATTTTGGAACACATATTAATAACATGTTTATGTCAACATTATCCAAGGAAAGTTAAATACCATTTCATATTTGGCAAGGCTTTCTGTATAGTTTTAGCATACCAAATAAGTCAAACATGTTTCTCTTAATTTTTCCATAGTCCTAATACTTAGAAAGCTATGTGGGGTCAAAAAGATAATTTATAAATTTTTAGTTTGTAAATTCTGTTAAATACAAGAGATTTAAAACACTTACCATAAAATAGGATCATAGGTTATTATAAAAAAAGTCAAAGTAATAATTCAAAGATTTTTAAAAGCAAAAAAAATTACTTTTCTCCAAAAAAGTCCAAGTTTTTCATATTTTATATATAGAATATTTTCTCTTATATCTAGTAGTTTTAATTATATATGCCATGTGAGTAAAAATGTAAATATTAGGCAGATAGCTAGAAATCTGGCTCTTTTTGGAAAAGAAAAACCAAGGGCCGGACCCCCATCTCACTCTAATCCCATCTGGGGTGATTGCTCACACCCAAGAGTCCTTTACAGGCCCCACTTCATATTCAATCTTCTGAGATAATTACAAACAAATGCCCAGAAAACAGTGATCTTTTACACCAAAATTCACAGGGGTATGGATATGTGGAAAAGTTCCTTTTACAATTTAATACACCTGTATTCTCAGCTGGCTAGGGTTGTCTTTTTAGCCTAGTAGAAAGGAATTACTTAAGCATGTGGCAGAGAGAATCTCTAAAATTTTAAACCCCTTTTTCTTTCATTTTACATTTTATCTCATTCTCATGTAAGTGGACATTAACCAGGAGGAAAATCCGTTCTCTGATGTAGTTTTATTTAAAGACAGAAAACAGTTTATTGAGTTAAGTAGATTTCTTTGTGCATTTTTACTCTACAAACAATTTATCTCTGAAGAGTATTTGAGATGTAACTTGAGTGAAAGAATATCACACAATAGAGATATATTTCTACGTTTGGAGAGGAATTCATTGTGCAGGAGTGAAAGGAAATTGAGTTGCTCAATATTGTAGTCAATGCATTCAATCATAAGGAGTGTTATGAAAGAACCAAACAGATTCCAATTTTTCAATACCAACTCAGTGTTGGATCTGTAAAGTCTTTTGTTTGCCCTCAGAACTGGCTGCCACAGAGTTTAAAGGTTTTATCTTCTTATCCTAAGATGGAGCATGAAATCCAGTTCTTTTGTACGTGAATGGAGAATTCAATGCTTGGACAATGAAGTACAGCTTCATATTCTGTTGGTAAAACATGACCCTCACTGCAGGTGGCCACAGCGTCTATGGGAGCATTGTATAGAATCATTTATGTTCTTCCCTCTCCAAACTCCCCCATCTCCTGCCTAGTGTACCGACTCTGACTGTAGATGAGAAGAGTAGCTCGTCTTTAGAATCTCCTTCAGGAAGGTTGGGGCCCTGGATAGGCCTTTAGGGTCAGAAATTATAAATCCTAGATATCAGTAAATTAAAAAAAAAATCTAGGAGCATAATCAAGGTGTCCTAACGTCTAAAACTTATTTGAGGAATTATATACGTTACCCAATGTAATTTTCACATTACCCAAAGTGGGCATTGTTTTGACATGCACTTTGCGAAGGGGAATGTGAGAAGCAGAGGAGTGATGGCAAACAGCTCACGGGTGGAAGAGTCCCGGTTTGTCTCTTCTGTGATGGCCTCTGCTTCCCCAGGCCAGGACCTTCTGCTTTTCCTCTTCCCATTTCCCATAACTTGAAACCCCCATTATAAAGCAGAAACTACGGCAAGCCACTTCTTAAATACGAAAGGCTATTATTAAAAAATAAGCTTTATCAGTTTCGCAAAAGACAACCTGTCTTGAATTAGAAAGGACAAAAATCATTCAGAAATATCAAGATACACTTGCTAGTTATTTCCTTTCAGGTTTCACCCATTTGAAATGCTAGATATTTTATCTATTATATTACCCTGAAAATTATTTTACAGGCCTAATTGAATGTTGCCTCTCAGAAAAAAAAGTTTCTGAGACTAGGGAAGAAAGTCTGGATTGTTTTTAGAATAGTTCAGAAAGGTTTCTGTAGGCATTTCAGTGTTAAAATAATGCAATATTTCTTCCATTTTTTTCCGTATGTGAAATAAGTAAACTTTGTTTTAAAAGAGTTTTCAAGCTGCATTGAATACATATAAATAGAGATAAGCTGAATACATCTATGACTTAGACAACACTTGATTTAAAACTCATCTGAAAGATACCAACCACCTTAGTAATTATTTCCTAAACAGCTTTATTGAGGTACCATTCAAAGAACTGCACAATTCACTCATTTTAAGTGTACAATTCAACACTTTTAGTCTATTCACAGGATTATGCAATGATCATCTTGACTTATTTTTAAAATATTTTGTCTCTCCTAAAATAAATGCCGTAAGATTATACTTTCAGGGAGCATTTCTATAGTTCGTTACTAAAATAAATGCCATACCCATTAACAGTACATATTCGTCCCACTCCACCCCCATTCCCCAAACTCCACTATTTCTGAGCAATCACTAATCTACATCTCTATCAATGTTCCTATCTTGGACACTTAATATAAATGCAATTCTTTAATCTGTGGTCTTTAGTGCTGGATTTTTTCATTGAGAATATTGTTTTCAACATTCAAACATATGGTAACATGCATTGGTACTTCATTTCATTTTATCGCAGAATAATATTCTATCTAGTGAATCTACAATGCTATATCCATTGACCAGTTGATGACGATCGAGGTTGTTTCCACTCCTTGGCTATTACAAATAATGCTACTATGAACAGTGCATGTAAGTGTACACACAATTTTATTTCTTTAGGTGTGTGTATAGCTAGGAGCAAAATTGCTGGGCTTTATGGTGAGCACTATTTTTAACATTTTGAGGAACTGTCAAATTGCTTTCTTTCTCTTTTTGATTATAGCTATAGGCATAAAGTCATGTCACATCATGGTTTTGATTTGCATTCCTTTAATGACTAACGACACTAAGAATTTTCTATGTATTTAGTAGCCCTTTATTTATCTTCTTCAGAGAAATATCTATTCAAATCTTCAGCTTATTTTTAAAATCGGTGTTGCTTTTTATTGAGTTAAAAGACATAGAAATTAACTATTTTAAAGTTGACAGTACTGGAAAACCATTTTAAAGCATTAAGCACATTAACGATGTAGTGTAACCATTCCTAAACAAAGCAAGTGCTCCACGTGAATCACAGATGTGAATCACATCATTTGTATAATCTAGACAAACTGGTATAGTATGCAAAACACTGGTATGAGCCTGCAGAACACTCTTAGCAGTCAGAGCATTCCATGCGCTCAACTCCCCGGTCAAAGGCCACAGTGAAAATAGGTTCTTTCTTAGAATATTCAAGGTTGGAGCAACTCAGGACTGCTGGGTTAAGCCTTTCTCAAACAGCTTATATTCAGAATGTATAAAAAACTCTTGAAGTTCAGTAATAAGGCAAACAAACAAATAGAAGTGATAAAAGATTTTTAAAAATCTTCAGTAAAGAATATATATACGGTCAATAGCACTTCGAAAAGATTCTCAATATCTTTACTCATAATGGAAATACAAATTAAGCCACCGTAAGATACCACTAGACACTGTCTAAGATGAATAGAATTTAGAAGATTGATGATATCAAGTATCAACTTGAATGCGTAACAACTTGAAGTCTCATATTGTTGGGAAGATTATGAAATGGTGCAGTCACTTTGGAACATAATTAAACATTCACTTATCATAAAATTCAGCAATTCTCTTTCAGTTCTTTATGCAAAACTTTAAAAATACATGGTCACACAAACAAATAATCAAATGTTCATAAGAACTTCATGATAATAGCCTCAAATTGGAAACAATCCAAATGTCCATCAGCAACTGAAAAGATTTACAACTTGTATACTCTTACAATACAATGCTACTGAGAAATCGAAAATCTTGAACTTCAGATACACATAATATTGATACACAAAATTACATAAAGAAATCTTGGTGTTGGCAATCGGGGGGCTCTGAGATTTGAGTGTTCTGGGGGTGCTAGTAGCTGGGGCAGACGGCGCAGGGGTGGGCTGGCTTCTCTGAAGAGGAGCCGAGGAGACTAAAGCAGACTAAAGATCCGTTTGAATCACAGCGGCATCTCCCAGTGAAGAAACGTCGACAACAACTTCAGCGAGAAAAAGCCCTTCTAGAGCAAAGCCGAAAACTTGGGCTTCAAGATGGATCAACTTCAGTACCTCCAGAGCAGTTGCTTTCTGCACCAGAACAGAGACTTCACACTCAAAAGCCACATTTTTCTTCCCCTACTCCTCCTAATCCTCTTACCCTGACCTTTCCCATAGGTGATGGAAGATCACAGGGTATTGAAAGTCAACCAGGGGAATCCGGACTCGAGAATTCCCATGATGTTCACAAAAATGTTGAGGTTCCATCTCCAAAGCCAGACTGCAAATTGGAGAAAAAGAAAATGGAATTGCAAGAAAAATCTCGTTGGGAAGTCCTCCAACAAGAGCAATGGCTAATGGAAAAGAAAAATAAACGTAAGAAAGCTCTTTTGGCTAAAGCTATGGCAGAAAGATCCAAAAGAACACAGGCAGAGACCATAAAACTAAAGCGGATCCAGGAGTTACAGGCTTTAGATGACATGGTGTCAGCTGACATTGGACTCCTTAGGAACCGGATCGATCAGGCCAGCCTGGACTATTCATATGCCCCGAAGCGATGTGACAAGGCTGAAACAGAGTACATTACAGCAAAGCTAGATCTACAGCGCAAGACTGAGATAAAAGAGCAACTCACTGAACACCTTTGTACGATCATACAGCAAAATGAGCTCCGAAAGGCCAAGAAGCTGGAGGAGTTGAT
>CAUYRH010177244.1:0-23183 GCA_963574655.1 Perodicticus potto
GGTGGCGGGGGTTGGGCTTTTTTTATCAATCTGTTTAAAATTGGATGGCCCCGTTTTAGGCCTTTTTTGAATGGCCTGTTTGCCCTAACGCTTTTTTTTTTTTTTTTTTTTTTTTTTTTACAGTTGAGCAATCGCCTGGAAAAAGAGAAGGTGGAACTAACCTATTAACAAAAAAACTGCTCTAGGATAAGGACGGTGCCTGTATTTTGTTGGCTCAGCCAAGCTGCAACACGGAGCCTGGCTGTACCTGCTACCTTGCTCTTTAGACCGCAGGAGGGCATTTTATATGCCCCTCCCCACCTCCCACAGATTCTGGGAACTCCATTCACAGTAGTCCCAGTAGCTCAGCCTTTGAGGGTGGGGCGCCCTGTCCCGGGACGCTGAATTCTCTCTGGACACGAATGCACAGAGTGTAGGAGGCCAACCACTTTGGCACTGTGGGCCTCTGAAGCCAAGAGGTGACCCGGCAGGCTCGGCAGGGCTGAGCGGCTGGGCGGAGCACGTGATGCTTCCAGCCTGCCTACCCTGCCCTCCCGGTGCCGGAGGCTGAAATCGACATTGCCTGTGGCAGGAAAATGAGGGTATCAGTTTCCGCCTCGCTTGGACCCTCAACCCCAAGGAGCAGGGGATTTTGGTAGCATTTTAACTTTATATGTCAGAATCTGAAAGCGAAAGGTAAGTTGCTTATCACTCAGAAAAACAAACTCGAGAGCAGTGACCTAGAAAACCACACTGCCACTTTGTTGATTTTTAAAAACTGCTGTCGAAAATACAAGATTGTTGTGAGAGGCAAGGGCTGTATTTATCCCCAAATTAGAGATGAACCTTCTGAACACAAATTTGGTTAATCTGGAGGGAACGGTGGTACAAGGGCCAGGGTTAAATATAGGACAGGAAAGCTGCTGGAATAAATAGCAAGTAAACTTAACTCCAGCCTGCCTGTAAAACAATATTTCACATCTCTTTCAGGGGTGTGAGTAAAGGGAATGTTAAAATGGTGATTTTTAACTTCTGTGAAAATAATGTATTTGAAACCGAAATACAAATAAAAACAATTTCTGCTTTTGTCCTTTTACATTTCAAAAACGTTTATGTGGTTTGGCCGAAGTTTACATGTGCACTATTTAAGTTTGAAATATGCTATTCCAAATTAATGAAATTATCACAGTTGGAATTTTCTAAAGGCTTTCTAGGCAAGGCTGTTTCAGTTGTGAGTGAGAAATGTTGACATTGTGCATATTTTCTGTGATAGTAAATGACTCACTTCTTCAGAATGTGATAAAAATTAGAAAATGTGAACGTTATTGTGAATTAACTCTTTGATGTCTGAGAGATTAAATGCCTTGTCAGAAGGTTTAAGAAAACAGACACAACTACAACCATGCTCATGCAATGCTTTTTTGTGTGTTATGCGGCAATTGAAAAACAGAATAGTGCTTTAGCTTAAATCATCAAATATTCAAGTAAATAGTAGAAATATGTGGTGGCACCAGTTTTTTGTTGGCGAATACAAATTAATATTGGAATGCGGCTATCGAGAGTAAAGTATAATTCATCAGTGCAATTAGTATAATATTCCGTAATGAATTGTTTTGAATTAAAGTATTTGATATATTTGATATACCATTGAAGCATTGAATGTGTATGCAAGTATGTCCATGTATTCTATATCTTGAGCGTCATTTTGATTTGCACAAAACAGATTTATTTCTCCACTGCATTTGATAAATACTGGTTTTAAAATAAAACGCTACTTTTTTTTCCTTTCACTCTAATCCCCTTATTGCTTGTTGTTTTAAAATCCTATTAGGCGCTCGGAGCCAGTAATAATTTGGTTTTCTCCTGTGTGGTGTTTGTTTCTCGTAATTCTTCGGGGAAGGCCAGGTGAGCCGTACACGTCGAGCATCACTCGTTCTTCGCCGCCCGGGACTTCCAGGGTCTTTCCCCGGACCCCGCACCGACCTCCCGCCTTGCCCCGAGGTGTCACGTGGCAGCGTGGGGCCCGCCCCGCCGTGACGTCACGGCGCTCGCGGCCGTCGCGTTGAAGAAAAGATGCTCTAGGATGCTGTCCAGGTGGGCGGCCGGGCGGCGCGATGCGGCACTGCAGGTAAGGGGCGCGCGGCGCCTGCACGCCCTCCCTGGTGCCCCTGGTCCGCGGGCCTGCAGCCTGGCAGCCACCCAGAAACTGAAAGCGGGTCCTTGGGCTGCCGCAGTGCTTGCTGTCCACAGCTGTGCTACTGCTGGGGCGGCCGCATGCACCCGGCAGGGGGTGGCTTGATGCAGGCGCACGCGTGACTTGGGTCTTGGCATGCCCACCCCGCGAAAGCAGGCAGGGGCATCTTGTTCAGGAGGGAAAAAATCAATCTAGAGTGACTGTACTGCATGCATTCTAAGGAGAGAGAGGAGGCTCTTAAGAGGTACCTATGGACTGTTCCCACTGTCATTGTGCTTCTCAAATGATAACCTGTTTACTGATCATGATGATTTGCCAGTAGGTAGCCTCTTTCAAAGGAAAAGCATGCTGAGGAAGGGAAACTTCTTGGTTAGCTATTTAAGAACTAGATGTGCAACCTAAATCGTTTTGCATGATTTTGCAAGGTTCCAGCATTTACAGGACATACATCAGAAATGTATTCTTTTTTTTTTTTTTTTTTAAATTTCAGGCGTTTTAAATAGATTTTAAAATAACAGTATCCAATAAAATAAATTGCAGCCTCCAAAGATAACATGTGAGTGTAAGAGACAGCTACGGGCTCTAAGAACAAAATGATCTTTAGAAGGGGCTGGGGGTGGAAATAACACCAAAACCTAAGAATTCCCAGCATTCTTTTTAATTCCCTTGCTGAATAATTAGGTTGCTCAATGAAGGGACTTGGTGACTCAGCGGCAGGTGGGGGGGGTCAGGTGACTCTTCAGTTCTTGCATGACAGTGGCGGGGGGGATTTTTTGATTTCCAACTTGCAGCCTGCTAGTTTATTTTCCTTTCTCTGGGTTAAAAGGAAACTGTACCCAGGGTATGTGTGGTGTACTTAGGAGGAGAGTGTGGCATTCTTTCTTGTAAAACTTGCCCCCTCTGGAAGCTTTGGTGTCAGTAACCCTTATTGGAGCTCACAACATGATTAATTTGACCTACCAGCAACTTTTGGGGAACCTGAAGCAATGCTATTTTCATTAATTATTGAAGAAGGCATTTCTTTCAGAATTTGAAATACCCTGGTGTGTTGTTGCTGTAGTAATTTATTGTAATTTTCTTCCTTTGATTCAAATTGGTTACAAGAATTAAGATTCTCCAGCACCTCGCCCTCCCTTCTTCTCTAGTCCTAACTTAGACAGAGCAAAGCAGATGATAGAGGCAGGAATAATAGAGACTTGAATTCCACTTCTGCCTTTGTGACTGTGTATCCTTGGGCAGTCACAGTGTGTCTTTGGGCCTCAGCTTTCTCATCCTCAAAGTAACAAAAGGATTTAGGGCAGGGTTTCTCAACCTCAGCCTATTGGCATTTGGGACCAGATAATTCTTTGTTGTGGGCTGTCCTGTGTGTTGTAGCAAGTTTATCAGAATCTCTGGCTTCCACCCACTGGATGCTAGTAGCAAATCCTTCCCCCCTACCAGTTGTAGCAACCAAAAGCGGTGCCAGACATTGCCAAATATCCCCCGAGAGCTCCACTGTGCCTATTTGAGAACCTGATTTAGATGGTCTCTAAATGTTCTTCTGGCTCCAATATTCTAAAATTCATTTTGCTGTGATATGTTTGATGCTGAGCTCTTAATCAGAAATCTGATCCCCTTTCGGAGTGTCTCATATATTGGAAAATCCAGTGCAAAGGCCTTTGCATACTGTGGGTTTCCAGAAATAGCCTCCGTCATCAAGGCTAGGGGGCTGTTTGTATGCTTTGTGTAGCTGGGAGGCTGGCTTGGCAGAAAAGAGTGTCAGAAAAAGGAGGAAAAAAAACACTAGATGAACATGTGCTGAAACCTGTTGGGATTTGGTGCTCAGCAGACCTGGAGAATATCACCATATGTATTTATTATCTTTGGCCCTGGGATAGACCTGGCAGCTGTGAGTCCATTTCCTTGTCTGTAAGAGCGGGAGTAACTGTCTACTCAGAGGTGGTGTGAGGATGAAATGAGATAATGTCTGGTGCAGGCACCTAATGTGATGAGGGCAAGATGGTGGCAATGACCATGCAGCTAGAAGAAGGCATACACAAACTGCCTGCAGGACTGAGACAGGGCCACTCTCAGGGCAGTGATGGTCACACGCTCTGAGTTTCAGTACTTGCATGTAAAGATCTGGCTGTGACACTGGGGAGGGTAACTGTGGCTGCATCACTTCATCTCTCAGAGATGTTGCTAGATCTGTCACATGAGGCTGACTGTGCTTATTGGTCCTGCTTCCTTGGCTTTTGGGGAGGACCAGATGGATGTAAGAGGGTGTGCAAACTGGGAAACTCCTGAGATGTGAAATGGCCATGGCAGTGGTGTTGCAAGGTGTGGGACAGGTTTATGGTGTGTGTATGGGTAGGTGGGATGTTTAGAATGGCTAGAAAACACTTCCTTGTTCCCCAGACCTGGGACCTTGGTATGTTCCTCCCCGTATTCCTTTGCCATCAGTGCTTTCCCTCCCTCCCTGTCTCTCTCCTTCTTACTCACTTCCCCTTCCTGGCCCCTTCAAAATTGGTCCTAGGAGGCTTCACTTTCAGTGAGAAAGAACTGGAAGCAGCTGTTCTCATGCCGCCCCTTCCCCCCACCCAGCTGTCCCAGGGCAGGACTCTCAAACTCCTGTGTGCCTCAGCATGGTTTGGCACTCTCAGCGAGTGATCTGGCCTTGTCTCTTCAACATGTCAATATCAAGAAAGAAAATTTTAAAAAGGGAGGTACAGAAAGCTGGGTGTGGTAGCTCATGCCTGTAATCCTAGCATTCTGGGAGGCTGAGAAGGGTGGAATGCTTGAGCTCAGGAGTTTGAGACCAGCCTGAGCAAGAGCAAGACCCTGTCTCTACTAAAAAAAAATAGGAAAACTAGTCGGGTCGGGTGTCATGGTGAGCGCCTGTAGTCCTAGCTACTCAGGAAGCTGAGGCAAGAGAATCACTTGAACCCAGGAATTTGGGGTTGCTGTGAGCTGTGATGATCCATGGCATTCAACCCCAGAGCAACAAAGTAAGACTCTGTCTCAAAAAAAAAAAAAGACTGGGCATGGTGGCTCATGCCTGTAATCCTAGCACTCTAGGAGGCTGAGGCAGGTGGATTGCCCTGAGATCAGAGGTTCGAGACCAGCCTGAGCCAGAGTGAGACTCCATCTGTTAAAAAAAAAGAAAAAGGGAGGTGCAGTATTCTCCATCAAATAAAGCTCCAAAGACTGAATAGCCAAATACAGCTTATGGCCCTTAATTAGATCCTGGCCTGAACAAAGGTGTTAATAGGGACTTTAGGGACACTTGGAAACATTTTGATGTGATGGGGTATTAGATGATACAAGAAGACCATTGTTGCCTTGATGAGATGTGAGAATCTGTGGTGTGGTTGGCAGCCCCTCAAATGGACGCAGTGATCTCCACCCCCAGCAGCTACAACTTTGTGTAATTCTCTCCCTGTGAGTTTGGGCTTGGACCTAGTGTTTTGTTCTGATGGGTACAGTACAGCAGCAGCGATGAGATGAGGGGAAAAAGGGATTCTGGCTTCTGCCTTGGGTGTGTTTTTTCTTGGATCATGTGCATAATAGAAAGGAGCTACCATATCGTGAGCAGCCTTACAGAAAGGTCCATCTGTTGTGGCGAGGTCCTGAGGTCCAACAGCCCCTGAGGAACTCATCAAAGGTGGAAGTGAGCTTGGAAGCAGAGCTCTTGCAGACCCCCCTTCCGTTGAGTCTAGGAGCCACTCCTAAATTCCTGAGACAGACAGGGAGATAAGACATTTGTTTCCTGCTGCTATGTTTTGGGGTAATTTGTTATGCAGCAATAGATAGCTAATGTAGAAGACTTAGTTTTTGGAGATGCATGCTCAAGTACTTAGAGATGAAGCATCATGGTAGCAACAAATTCTTTTTTTTGAAACATTTTTTGATAAGTCTTTAATCTATGGCTGAACAAAAGATAGATGAATTCTTGTACTGTCATACTTGGTTCAACATTCAATCTGTTGCAATATTATGTGTCATGTAGCCCTGGGAAATTTCACTATACACTCATGGGAGAAAGTTCACTTTTAAATGGCTCAACTAAATGAAGAGAGGGAAAGAAATGAGCCAGATAGGGCCAAATGTGGACAATTGTTGAATTATTGAATCTGATTGCTGTTACTTGCTGGATTCTTCTAATAGTCTGTGTAATTGAAAATATTCATAACAAAAGGTCTTTTTTTTTTTTTTTTTTTTAAAGAGACAGAGTCTCACTTTATCGCCCTTGGTAGAGTGCCGTGTCATCACACAGCTCACAGCAACCTCCGACTCCTGGGCTTAGGCAATTCTCTTGCCTCAGCCTCCCGAGTAGCTGGGATTACAGGCGCCTACTACAATGCCTGGCTATAATCAAAAGGTCTTTTAAAAGGAAAAGAAATGTAGATTCTTGGGCATGTGGGCATTCTGATTTGGTGGGTCTGGAGGGTGAGGCCCAGGGGAACCTTTTAACCTGGGATCCTGGCCTTCTCCGTTGCCTCTCTATCCATTAGGTCTGCCTACCAGTTTTATTAGACCAAGGGGCTTAATAGTGAAGGCTTATCTCTTCTCCTACCATCAGTAGGTCTCCTTTCCATTCCTGGTCTTCTAATCCCCCTTCCAAAGGCAATCACTGACACCTTTATTATATGTTCTTTCAGGAATTATCTGTGTAAATATGCTCCCATTTATATATCACTTTCCTTCCTCTTTTTTACATTTATTGGGATATAATTTATACAGAATAAAATACACGGGTCTTAATTTGATTGTTTTTGACAAAATCAAGACAGAGAATGTTACCAGTACCCTTAAAGGGTCTCATCTTGCCCTACTTTAGCCAAACTTCCTGGCAAGAGGCAACCACCATTCTGATTTCTGTTAGCACAGTTTTTGACTGTTCTTAAACCTCATATACATAGAATCATACAGTACGTGTAGTTTTATATCTGGCTTCTTTCACTCAGCATGATTTTGAGTTTCTTCCATGTTGTTTCCTATAGCAGTAATTTATTGTTTTCTCATAAATAGCACTTTTAGAGATAAAATGGGAGCATTCAGTACACTCGGTTTCTTTTCTTTCTTTTTTTATTTTTTTGAGACAGAGTCTCACTATGTCGCCCTAGGTAGAGTACTGTGGTGAGTATACCCAGTTTCTCTAACTACTAATGTTTGGAGGACACTTTGCAAACAACATATTCCACTGTGTGGACAGTACAGTTGTTTGACCAGTCTTCTATTGATGGACATGGGGATTAGTCAGTCTTTTGTCATCAAGTGATAATGGTATTATAAGAATGTAAAAACTCTAGAATTTATATGTTGGGAATGAGCTTCAAAGTCAAAGCCACCTTTATATTTTGCATATGAGGAAGAGATGTCCAGACAGATCAAGTGTCTGCCCAAGGTCACATGACTGATACTGACAGCACTGCAGAACAACTGAGGTTTCTTTTCTTTTTTTTTTTTTTTGGAGACAGAGCCTCAAGCTTTCACCCTGGATAGCGTGCTGTGTGGCATCACAGCTCACAGCAACCTCCAACTCCTGGGCTCAAGCGAGTCTCTTGCCTCCGCCTCCCAAGTTGCTGGGACTACAGGTGCCCACCATGCCTGGCCATTTTTTGGTTGCAGCCATCATTGTTTGGCGGGCCCGGGCTGGATTCGAACCTGCCAGCTCAGGTGTATGTGGCTGGCGCCTTAGCCCGTTGAGCCACAGGCGCTGAGCCAACAACTGAGGTTTCTTGATGCTCATACAGAATCTTCTTTTTTCCACTCTAGGTTCTGGGAGGGCAGGAGCTGTGTTTGCCTCATTTAGTATTGTAAACAGTGCATAGCACATGATAGGTGCTCATCAAATATTTGTTGAATGAAAAAATAAGTGCAACATTAGTATCTTAAGAAAGGACTAGCAGGGTGGCGCCTGTGGCTCATCGAGTAGGGCGCTGGCCTCATATACTGAAGGTGGCGTGTTCAAACCCAGCCTCAGCTGAACTGCAAAAACAGAATAATACCTGGGCGTGGTGGCGGGCGCCTGTAGTCCCAGCTACTTGGGAGGCTGAGAGAAGAGAATCACCTAAGCCCAAGAGCTGGAGGTTGCTGTGAGCTGTGTGATGTCACGACATTCTACTGAGGGCGGTAAAGTGAGACTCTGTCTCTACAAAAAAAGAAAGGACTACCAATATTGTGAGAACTGCAAAGGCATTTTGGTTCATGTCCTCATGGAACTGTCATTCAAGTTGAGGAAAGAAGAGATAACTGCTTATGCTATTGAGTGAAGTATAGTAGGAGGCAAAGGATGGATAGTGGTAGACTGAAAATGCCAGTTAGAGAGAGAGGTCAAGAAGGCCTCTGCGCAGTTGGTACTGGAGCAGATACCTGAATGAAGTGAGAGAGCAATATGTGAATATGAGTGGCTAGGGATGAGGAATGGCTGGTGCAAAGGCCCTGAGGTAGGGCAGGACAGGGCAGGGCAGGGCCATAGAGGTCAGTGAGTCAGAAGAAGAGCAGCCCAGAGAACACATAGTGGGAAAGGTGCTCAGAGAAGAGGCAGGGGAAGGCCATGCAGGAACTTGGCAGGCGTGGGGCCACCCCAGATTGTTCTCACTGTGATGGAAAGCCATTGGTGCAGGTTGGGCACTATGGCTCACACCTATAATCCTGGCACTCTGGGAGGCCAAGGTGGGAGGATCCCTTGGACTCAGGAGGTTGAGACCAGCTTGAGGAAGAGTAAGACCCTGTATTTACTAAAAATAGAAAAAGTAGCTGGGCTTTGTGGTGGGTGCTTGTAGTCCCAGCTACTTGGGAGGCTGAGACAGGATCGCTTGAGCCTAGGAGTTTGAGGTTGCTGTGAGCTAGGCTGATGCCACTGCATTCTAGTCTGGGGAACAGAGTGAGACTCTAGCTGCAAAAACAAAAACAAAAACGGAAAGCCATTGGTGCTCTTTTTGTGGGGAGTGACATGTTAGGAATGCCTGTCCTCCTAGGAGGGTCCTGGAAGCCTGGGGTCAGGCCCATGACCCGCACAAGAGATGAGGCTGTGGTACAGGTGTTTTCCTTTCAGGACATTGTTTGCCTGTGCCCCATCATTGGCATTTGATGAGGACTGTCCCCGTGCGTTCTCCCTGGGAAAGCCACCCTCTCCCTGTGTGCTGTGGCCTGTGGCTCATCTCTGTGGCCACCGCTGCCTGCTCAGCAGTTTCACAAGGCTTCTCAATGGCCTGACTGTGTTTTCCTACTTCTTGGTTCTTTGTTTCCCTTCTGAGTTTATTTGGCTAAATGTGAGAGCTATTTTTTCCCTCTGCTGCAGCCCTTGGAGGTGCTGATTGGGTTAAGAGGGCTTTGTGGTTAGCAGATAGGAGCTCTAACCACCAGGATGACAGATGGGCTATTTCCCTCTTAGCTGAGTCATGCCTTGTATTTGCACCCCTTTCCCCCAAACGTGCACATGGAGTGAATTGTCAGTCCTTACCTGGGCCATGTGGCCTTGTTCTCTTTGCTGTGGCCGGTCTAAGGACACCAGGAACAACACATCAAAGCTGGTTTTGATTCCTTCCTGCATTTAACCTCCACAAAGTTGCTTGGCATGAGTGTCTACTTGAATTATTTTTATCCATGAGAGAGTGTACCTTAGGTAAGCAGAAAATAGGTTGTTGTGGAGAAAAGCCTCGGAAAACGTTTAGTCAAGGGAAAGCCAGCCTGAGGAGGTCCCAGGAGATTGAGGGACGTAGAGTGGTATTTCCCACCAGCACTGTCTTTAGCAGCTCTTATGAGTTGAATTATGTCCCCCCAAATTCTTATGTTGAAGTCCTAACCCCCAGTATTTCAGAATGTAACCTTATTGGGCGATAGTCTTTATAGAGGTTATCAAGTTGAAATGGGGTCATTCTGGTGGACCTGAATCCAGTATGACTCATGTCCTTATAAGAAGAGGACATTTAGGGTGGCGCCTGTGGCTCAGTGGGTAGGGCACTGTTCTCATATACCGAGGGTGGTAGGTTCAGACCTAGCCCTGGCCAAACTGCAACAAAAAAATAGCCGGGCGTTGTGGCGGGTGCCTGTAGTCCCAGTTACTCGGGAGGCTGAGGCAAGAGAATCGCCTAAGCCCAGGAGTTGGAGGTTGCTGTGAGCTGTGATGTCACAGCACTCTACCGAGGGTTAATAAGTGAGACTCTGTCTCAAAAAAAGAAGAGGACATTTAGGGCAGCGCCTGTGGCTCAAGGAGTAGGGTACCGGCCTCATATACTGGAGGTGGGGAGTTCAAACCTGGCCCCCGGCCAAAAAAAAAAAAAAGAAGAGGACATTTAAACACAGACAGACACAGAGGGAAGACCACATGAGGAGATGTAGGGAGAAGGTGGCCAACTGCAAGCCAAGCAGAAGGGCCTGGAAAAGATCATTCCCTCAGGGCCCTCAGATGGGACCAGCACTGCTGACACATAGATCTCAAGACTTCCGGCGTCCAGAACTATGAGACAACACGTTTCTGTTATCTCAGCCACTCAGTTAGTGGTATGTGTGATGATAGCCCTAGCAAATTCATGCAGCAGCGTTTTTGGTGGGTACATGAGCCTTCCCTGCTAGGGAGGTCAGAGGATAACCCAGGTGCCTTTAATGAAGCTCTCTGGCATAATTTAGGAGAAGCATGATGGCCACCATACCCTCTCAATGGAAGCCAGTAACTCTCAGGCCCAAGCCCAGTTACCCCACTCACTGTATGACTTAATCTCTCCTTTGCCTCAGTTTATTCATTTGTGACGTGGGCCTGAGGTTGACGGTACTTAATTCCTAGTGTCGGGAGCTCTACCGACTTAATATGTATGAAGTAGTTACAATGGCTCCCGACACACCTTGAGCCCTATCCAATGTTGTTGTTACTATTATTATGGGAAGGAGGTTCTGGGGAAATTCTAAATCCTTGGCCTTGGCACCAGCAAGATAGAGACCTCAAGGTCCTACTCTCTGCCCCCAGAGTGGGGGTGTGAGAACTTGAGTCTGTAGTATTACCCACGGCCACACTCACTTGGCCTGCAGGCTGGGGGAATAGCTGTGTGGCCCCAGGACACAGGGACCCTGCCATGTTCACACCCTAGATCGGCCTGTCTGTAAGCCAGACTGTAGGAAGGAGAATGCTGGGGGCAGGGAGGAGTTAGGGAGGAAGTGAGTGGAGGAAGTGTCTCTATGGGCTTGAGGCAAAATTTTGGAACAGGCAGTTTCTTTCTGCTTGTGCTTTTGCTCTGAGCTTCCCTTTCTTTGAAACTCCCTGGTTCTGTGGCCCTCAGCCCTTTGCTGGTGGCCTCCAGTGGGGTCCTGTTACAGTCAATGCCACCTGGTCATCTCTATTTCTGGGGAGCCCAGCCTAGTGTTGGAGGATTAGCTGTAAGGGGTGAATGAATCATGGCCCCCTCACCATCCTGAAGGTATCTGTATTTTTCAAAGCAAAACTCCATGATCTTAAATGAATTTATAATCACTGGGTTTTCAGGCAAGAAGGAAAAGGGGGGTGAAAAGCTTTGACTGTTGTTGGAACTGGTCTCCAGGATGGGCCCTGACACTCCTGCCTCTGGTATTCATGTCCATGCATGGTCCCTTCCCTTGAACTACTCAAAGCTCCCATATTGAACCACTTCAATACTATGGAAGTGGTGGTGTGCGGCTCCAAGGCTAAGTCATTAGAGACTTCCCTGCTTCTGCTCTGCTCCCTTGGATCATCCCCTCTGGAGTAAGCCAACTGCCATATTAGGAGAACACTCTAGCAGTCCTGTGGGGATGCCGGGATGGAATGGAACTGAGGCCTCCTGCCAGCAGCCAGCACCAACTTGTTAGCCATATGACAGAGCCAACTTAGAAGTGTATGTCTGGGCCCTGTCCAGCTCTCAGGACTGCAGCCCTGGCTAAGATCTAAACTATAACCTTAGAGACCTTGAGCCAGCAGACCCAATCAGGCTGCTCCCAAATTCCTGACCCGCAGAAACTGTATAAGATAATAAATGCTTATCAGTTTAAGCTGCTAAGTTCTGGGGGAATTTGTTATGCTGCATTAGATAACTAATGCAACTGTGAGAGTCTAGGGCTTTCTGAGAGGGGAGGGCCAGCTCCCCAGGCTGTGGCTGTGGCTGCCTTCTCTTGGCCTCTTCTGAAGCTCCATTTTTATCTAATTGTTCCATATTTTTTCATGATATGTTCTCTCTTTGGTTTATGAGTTAGGGCATATTGAGGTTGTCAGTACATTAATTTTTAAATAAATGGGTAGCTGTCTACATTTCATAAAAATACGTTTCTACGTGTAGACTTCAGTAAACTAGCCCCCAAATGCCAGTGGCATTGGTCTGGCCATCACTTCAAGCCCCCAGCATGTGGAAGTGTGGGGTTTCATTTTCTCTGGGTGCAGCCCCTTTTCCTCCAGTTCCAGTGAAATATGCTCTAGCCTGGAGTGCTGTGTGGAGCTGCACCCTCTTTCCGTTGCATGGGGGTTTGCCAGCCTCAGTGCCTTTGCTTTGTCAGAGGTTCCAGATTTCTGACCTAACTTATTTCAATGGGAGGTCACTTTTGTAAAAGAAGATGCAACGATTATTTTAAAATAAATATTTCATGGGCACTTCAAAAAAGTGTTGGAGCATGGCAATGAGAAACCTAACTTTTGTAAAGTGAGGCAGTGCAATTTAATTCTAGCTGATGGATTTGTAGATTGCCTTTAGTAAACTTGTAACTGAAATATATGTGCAGAAAAGCACATAAAGTGTCAAGTGTGCAGCTTGCTGAATTTTCACAAGGTAAATACACCTGGGTCACCAGTGCCCAGATCCAGAAACAAAACATGACCAGCTCTCAGCCCGCCTCATGTACCTTTCCAAAGGTAACTGCTGTCCTGAATAGCTCTACAGATTCATTTTGCTTGTTTGAAACTTATATGGGACTATGGATTCCTTTGTGGCTTTTTTCTTTGTGTCTTTCAGTTGACATTAGTTTGTGAGCTAGATGGAGTGGTACTTCGTTCATCTTCATAGCTGTTTATAGTCTAATAGCTTCCTTTGGATGTAATGTGTCTTTTTCTCTCTCACTGCTTTTAAGATATCCTCTTTATTTGGCTTGACGCCGCTAGCTCAGCGGCTAGGGCACCAGCCACATACACAGGAGCTGGCAGGTTCGAATCCAGCCTAGGCCTGCCAGACAACAATGACAATTACAACCTAAAAAATAGCCAGGCGTTGTGCCAACCGCCTGTAGTCCCAGCTACCTGGGAGGCTGAGGCAAGAGAATTGCTTAAGCCCAGGAATTTGAGGTTGTTATGAGCTGTGACGCTACAGCACTCTACCGAGGGCAGCATAATGAGACTCTGTCTCCAAAAAAAAAGATATCCTCTTTTTCACTAGTTTCTTGATTTTAAACAATTATGATATACCTGGGTATAGTTTTCTTCATTTTTTTGTGCTTGGGGCTTGTTGAGCTTAGGTGTACGTGGCTGGCGCCTTAGCCCGTTGAACCACAGGTGCCCCCAGAGTCTCACTTTATCGCCCTTGGTAGAGTGCCGTGGCATCACACAGCTCACAGCAACCTCCAACTCCTGGGCTTAGGTGATTCTCTTGCCTCAGCCTCCTGAGTAGCTGGGATTACAGGCGCCCACCACAACACCTGGCTATTTTTCTGTTTTTGCAGTTCGGCCGAGGCTGGATTTGAACCCGCCACCTTCGGTAAATGGGGCCAGCGCCCTACTTGATGAGCCACAAGCACCGCCCCCCCCTTTTTTTTTGAGACAGAGTCTTAATCTGTTGCCCTGTGTAGAGTGCCATGGCGTTACATTACCTCCAACTCTTGGGCTCAAGCAATCTTCTTGCCTCAGTTTTTTTTCTATTTCAGTAGAGACAGGGTCTCATTTTTGCTCAGGCTGGTCTCGAACTCATGAGCTCAAGCAATCCGCCGGCCTCGGCCTCCCAGAGTGCTAGGATTACAGGCATGAGCCACTGTACCTGGCTATAGTGAATGTTCCGGTCAGCTTATCAAAATTTATTTTAGAGAAACTTCTTGAGAGAGCTGAAAGGGATTTTTAAGCCAACTTCCCCCTGGAGCTCTCACCTCCCTCACTTGGATAAAAGAATGGTGAACAAGGGTTTGTCTCCTTGGGCTACTCAGAGAACTGTCAGATTGTAGTGCTCTCAAACCTCTGTTGTGGGCTCTTAAGTCTACTCCTTTAGGCCCTAGTGATTCTGTGTCTATTGCCTGTGGTTAATTGTTATGAGGATGCCTGTCTCTGTTAGCTCAGTGTTCTTCATGGTTAAAAGGTAGTCAAGGAAAAAACTCGAGATGAATTCAGAAGTTAAAAAAAAACAGTAGGGAAAATCAGGTTATGGCCTTCACACATGCTTTGCTACAAATTATGAAACTGATGGATAATGATGAATGTTTCAAAATTACTCACGTTTTACATGTCCAGTGACTCTTTTTGTTTGTTTTTTATTGAGACAGAGTTTCACTATGTTGTCCTCGTTAGAGTGCCATGACATTACAACTAGCAGTAACCTCAACACTCTTGGGCTTACGTGATTCTCTTGCCTCAGCCTCCCAAGCAGCTGAAACTACAGGCACCCGCCACAACGCCCGGCTATTTTGTTGTTGTAGTTGTCATTTGGCAGGTCCGGGCCGGTTTGAACCCTCCAGCCCCAGTGTACGTGCCTGGTGTCCTAGCCTCTGAGCTACAGGTGCTGATCCTTTCAGTGGCTTTGGTTTGGTTTCCCCAATCATTTGTCCTCTGTATATGGGCAGATAAAACATCTTTCTTATGTTGGTTTTTTTTTTTTTTTTTTTGAGACAGAATCTCACTCTGTTGCTCAGGCTAAAGTGCCTTGGTGTCAGCCTAGTTCACAGCAATCTCAAACTCCTGGGTTCAAGTGATCCTCCTGCCTCCGTCTTCCGGGTAGCTGGGACTATGGGTGCCTACCACAATGCCCAGCTCTTTTTTTGTTGTAGTTGTCATTGTTGTTTAGCTGGCCAGGGCCAACTTCGAGCCCACCACCCTCGGTGTATATGTCTGGCGCCCTACCCACTGAGCTATGGGCACCACCCGATTCTTTCTTTCTTTCTTTCTTTCTTTCTTTCTTTCTTTCTTTCTTTGTTTCTTTCTTTGTTTCTTTCTTTCTTTCTTTCTTTCTTTATTTTTTGAGACATAGTTTCAAGTTGTTGCCCTGCGTAGGGTGCTGTGGTGTCCTAGCTCACAGCAACCTCTAACTCTTTGGCTCAAGCGATTCTTTTGCCTCAGTTTTTCTATTTTTAATTCTTTTTTTTTTTTTTTTGCCGTTTTTGGCCAGGGCTGGGTTTGAACCCACCACCTCCGGCATATGGGGCCGGCGCTCTACTCCTTTGAGCCACAGGCGCCGCCCCCATTTTTTTTAATTCATTTTTTTTTTTTTCTATTTTTAGTAGAGATGGGGTCTTGCTTTTGCTCAGGCTGATCTCGAACTTGTGAGCTCAAGCAGTCTACCTGCCTCGGCCTCCCAGAATGCTAGGATTACAGGTGTGAGCCATCACTCCTGGCCACTTTATATTGATTCTTGAGTGTGTCTGTGTGGTGATGTTAAAGCATTTAGTTGACTTCTAGGTAGAGTTTTATACCTAGAGATGGCTATAGTATTAATAACATTGTAGAATAGAAGTGGGTATATGTGGCTGGCTAACCGTTTGTGGTAGTGGATGCTGTTGCTATCTAGCAGGGTTCAATAAACACTTCCTTTTATGCAGGTCCTCTGCATGAGTAACACAGGCCTCTGCCCTTAAGGAGCTCCCAGTCAAATATGGGCAGAAGTAAGTTTGTAAATAATTATTCCAACAAAATGAAGTTTATAAGTAAGATTGATATTACAAATATTAGTGATTAAAACACAATGGAAAGGTGCAGCAGCCTGAGCAAAAGCAATGACCTGTGGCTCATCAAGTAGGGCGCTGGCCCCATATACCTAAAGGTGGCAGGTTCAAACCCGGCCTCAGCCAAACTGCAAAACAGAAAAATAGCTGGGCATTGTGTGGCGGGTGCCTGTAGTTCCAGCTACTCAGGAGGCTGAGGCAAGGAGTTGGAGGTTGCTGCGAGTTGTGTGATGCCATGGCACTCTACCAAGGGCGATAAAGTGAGACTGTATCTCTACAAAAAAAAAAAAAAAACAACACAATGGAAAGGATGTAGGTAATGAAATAGAGTGGGGACTAGGAAGGAACAGAGGGTTACACTAGGACAATGGCTGTCAAAATGCAGTCCCCAGCAGCTGGTGCCTCCTTGGGAGCTTGGTAGAAATGCAGATTCCCTGGCTCCACTCCAGACATGCTGAATCTGAAACTCTGAGTGTGGAGCGTAGTGATCTGAATTCAGCCAGCCCTCCTGGTAGTGCTAAGAACCACTGGTGTATGTTATGACTAACTACCGCTGTTCCGTTGGCAGCTTATGACAGGCCATTTTGGCACTCAGGTTATTTCTTAGTTGCCGGAAGCCTCAGCACAGCTTGGGCCCTTTTGTTGGGGGACTGATCATCCTTTGCAATCATTAAACTATGTCAGGGAGTTTTTCTGAATCATACATGGAGGGAAATTTTTACTTTGCTTGTTAGTACAAGTTGACCAATTTTTTTCTTTTATGGTTTGTGCTTTTGGTGTTATTCCTAATAACTCTTTGCCTAGCCCTATGTCATGAAGATACTGCCCATTTGTATAGGGCCATGAAGGTCACTCATGTGGGTTTTACACAGCAAAGGCATCACTGGCTGGTAAAATATAAAATGCCATGCGATACTGCCTTTGTTTTGGTTCTCTCGGCCGTGGAACTTGAGATGAGGTTTCCAGTACATGCAAGGAGCTTATTTGGGAGGTGCAGGGACTCTCGGGAGTGGGTGGGGAAGTGACACAGGAAAGGAAGGCAGCTCTTAGAGGCTGGGCTATTAATGCAGCTCATGGAACTGGTGACTGGAGCTTAAGTCCACACTTTGGAAACTCTAAGCAATGAGTTTGGTGTGTCACGGGCTCCCATGATCCCCTCTGGATCCAGTGTTGCCTTAGCAGGGCTCACAGGGCTCAGCACATGTTGTATTCATGGCTATGATTTATTATAGCAAAAAGTTATAGAGCAAAATCAGCAAAGGGTAAAAGTGTGAGGTGGCATCTGAGGTAGACCAGGTGCATGTTTCCGAGAGTCCTCCCCCTCCTCCACACACAACCTGCTTAATTCCTACCACAATGAGTTGAGGCAACACATGTGTCATGGCCAGCAAGGAAGCTCCTTAGAGACTCAGCACCCAGGGTTTTTATTAGGGCCTGGTCACATGTGTAGCTTCTGCTTAGCACATATGAGAATTCCAGACTCCCAGAAGGAGAGTGGACATTCAGCACAAGTAACATTTGGACGAACAGTTTAGGCACAGTGAACCAGCCATTCTTGTCAGTTCTGGGAATGGTGGGAACCCTCCAGAAATCCAAGTTCTTAGATGCCAGCCAGAGGCCAGCTTTGTAATCAGGCCTTTCTAAGGAGAGCAGTCTTGAGCCTGCTGGCAAGTGTTCTCTGCATAGGTACAAAGCACTTGCCTTGGAATTATCCCATTCCAGAGACAAGGGAATGGGAGTATTTATACACTAGGTCTTGAGAGTCATCAGTTAATACCTACTCCCAGTGATGCACTTCAGGCATGCCATGTGAGCAGAGCCTCCTTCTGTGGGTCCCATTATCAATGACCTCAGGAACAGAAATACAGTTGGAATTTAGCAGAAGCTTACGGGAAGGTTTTGAATGATATGAATGGGGTACTGGTAGCATAGGATACAATAGTTAATCTAGAAATTGGGTGGGGACAACAAAGCCATGTGTACATGTGTACAGGACAGTTCATGTGCATGTGATCATGAAGCAGTATTACAACCGTGGATGAAGAGACAAGGTCAAGGTGTCCCTCTAATTTCCTTGGGGTGTGGCAGGAATGCCTGGTATAGGACATTGCTGGGTCTGGAGGTGCAGAGAGAGCCACAGATAGATAGCTCCTTCTGGTGTCTACCATTGGAGGGATGGGAAAGGGTGTTGTGTGTGTGTGTGTGTGTATGTGTGAGTGAGAGAGAGAGAGAGAACATTTATGAGGTAGAAAATCCTGGTACATTTTTTATATTTTAAATTTCCAGGGCTGGGCACGGTTGTTCATACCTCTAATCCCAGCACTCTGGGAGGCCGAGGTGGGTGGATCACTTCAGCTCAGGAGTTCGAGACCAGCCTGAGCAAGAGGAAGATTGCGTCTCTAAAAATAGCCGGGTGTTGTGGAGGGCACCTATAGTCATGCTACTCGGGAGGCTAAGACAAGAAAATCACTTGAGCCCAGGAATTTGAGGTTGCCGTGAGCTCTGATGCTATGACACGGTACCAAGGGTGACAAAGTAAGACTGTGTCAAAAAAAAAATCTTCCATTTCGAGTCTTTCATTTCTGAGCAGCATGAATAGGCAGATAAAAAAGTGTTTGCTATAGCCTCAAACAAACAGTCATGTCAGAAACTTTTTTCCCCTCTGTTCACATGAGCAAATTAAGAGAACAGTGCTCTGTTGTATAATTTGAAGATAGTTGTTAATTTGCGTTGAATTGCCTTCCTCAGGCATGGCATGTCATCCATGCAGGGACATGGGTCTGGGGAAAGGCAGACGGGCATTCTCACTGAATTTAAGCTTCTGTCACCTGCCTGCCAAAGAACTAAGTAGAGAGCAGGGAGTAGGGGCCCAGTTGTCCTGGCTGCCGTGGAGGAGAGGCTGGGGGAAGGGTTGAGACTGGAGCAGGAAAGAGTGATAGTAGACAGTCTGATGATGGTGGCAGGCCTTGCATGGAAGTGATGTTCTTCAAAGACAACTAACTGCAAGACTGCTCTCTTCCCCTTAAGGCCGCTGCCTTCCTGGCTTCTCTCAGGTGTTTCCAAGGCCCCACTAACGGCTGCTGGCAGACCAGTCTTCCCACAGCCTCCTTTCGTGGTCTCGGGCATTGCCTGGGAGCACGTTGGAAATGCAGAGTCTCAGGTCCCACCCCTGCCCTCTAGGATCAGGATCTGTAGTTTGATGCACAAATACTCTCCGGGATTCCTGGCTCATCCAGGCTAGAGTCAGCTTCTCACCTGAGGCTGCACGTGGGGCTGCACGTTGATAGCAGTTGGGGAGTTTTGAAAGCTGTGCTGCCCGAGTCCTGCTGCTTCACCCTGGAGGCTCCAGCCTAGCCCTGCTGATGGCATTCCCTCCCGCTCCCAAGCTCTCCCCTTCAGCCTCCCAGACCCATGATTTCTTGATCTTGCTCTCCTGGCTCTGCTCTTCTGTCCTTCACTCCCACCTGTCTCCCCGGATTTCAGCCCTGTCCGTTTTATTTGTTACCTCGTCACCATTCAAAGTGTGGCCCGCAGACTTGCAGTGTGAGTCCAGTGGTGTCAGACTGGCAGTGGCAGGCTGGCAGGGACCTTGGGAGAAATGCAGAGTCAAAGGCCCTCCTTAGTGAGCACCTGCACTTGGCCCAGGTGCCTAGGGCATTCAGATGCATGATGATGTATGGGAAGTGCTGGTCACTGCCAGTCTAGGTGATGCTGCTCTAGGTGACGTAGCATTGATGGAATCCAGCGAACTTGGGCTTCCTTGTTCTCAGGGTGTCTCAACCTGTCACTGTTGACGTTTGGGCTGGATCATTCTTTGGAATGGGGCTGTCCTGTGCATTCAGGATGTTGAGTGACATCTCTGGCCCATACCTACTCGATGCCAGTAGCAGCCCCCCTGCCCAGTTGTGGCAACCAAGAATGTTTGTAGGCATTGTCGAGCATCCCCTGAGGAACACAGTCACCCCTGGTGAGTGCCACTGCTCTGAAGCAAAGCCTGTCCACTGTGGGAACCCATGTTGGGGAGAAATGACCTGTGGTTCCATGTAGTTCAGAGGTCACTAGTTGGCTCTGGGGATCATATATCCCTTACAGCAAAGTGCCTGAAATTCTCATTTGTTCCATTTTTGGATTAAGGCAGAATTTCTCCACTTCAGCACTATTGGCGGTAGAGCTCTGGTTAAAGGTCTGAAGCCTGAGGGGAAAGTGGCAGTAAGGCAGGCAGACTAGGGAGGAGTTAGTTGTCCCAGGAGTTACAGGTTGGAGCCAGATGGAGAAAAGGTGGAGATAGCTTGTTGGACCAGCAGGAACTGAACTACCGGACTCCAGGGAGCAGTCCCTGGGGGCCACGTGCTGTAGTGCCCTCCCCTTAGCAACCAGCGGCCTTTAGAGGATTGGACAGCACCAAGGAACTGGCAGCAAGTAGACACTAGCCCCTGAGCTCAGCACCTCCTATAACCCGTGTAGATCCCCAGAGCCAACTAGGACCTTTGAACTATGTGGAACCACAGGTCATTTCTCCCCGACAAGGGTTCCCAGAGCGGACAGGCTTTGCTTCAGAGCAGTGAAGAACAGTAAGGAAAGAAACTTTGTAAAGGCTGATTAGTCATTGGCGCTTCTGGAAAATCTGTAAGAAATTAAGGTTTGGGGTGTTTAATTTTAGATGCCATCTCACCAAGGCCTATCTCTGAACTTGATGTTCTAAGGTCTAGAATTTCTGTCATATCTTATGCTTTTCATGGTGTCATGTAAACACTATAAGTAACCTCTAGCTATGATGACTGTGAACACTTTGTTAGCACTAGGGTATGCTCATTTTTTTTTTTTTTTTTTTTTTTGAGACAGGATTTCTGTCTGTTGTCTGTGGTAGAGTTCAGTGACATCATCATAACTCACTGCAGCCTTGAACACCTGGGCTCAAATAATCCTCCAGCCTCAGCCTCCCAAGTGGCTGGGACTACAGGTGCTTGCCACCACACCAGACTCGATCATGTTTTTATTCCTGAGCCAAGACACCTGGAATCTTGAAGCATTAGGATAGCTAATTAGTTGGTGAAACTTTTCTGACTGTAAGATCTCACAGAAACCTCATTGTGTGTGTATAATAAAACTACTTTTTATTTTCCTAAAACTCCTAAAGCATTGGTTCTCAACCTTCCTAATGCTGCGACTCTTTAATACAGTTCATGTGGATCACGACCCACAGGTTGAGAACTGCTGTCCTAAAGGTTGAAATGTTGCTAGCAAGGTCCTTTAGTTGCATTTCTGGAATCTCATTCTTTCACTTAATAACTGTGGCTACTTATCTTTATACTTTTCCTAGTGGATCATGATGATGTGTTTACTGGGTTCTGTTGGCAGGTAAGAATTGTGGTGCCTTGGACAGTGGCCTGGCAGGTAGCAGATGTCCAGTAAATGCTTGCAGTGTAAAGCAAGCGCTGTTTTGTATAAATAAAGTTGTATCAGTGTGGAGCCATACCCTTTCATTTACATACTGGCTATGGCTGCTTTGTGTTACTACGGCCAGGTATAGTAATTGCAGTGGAGACCGTATGGCCCAAAGAGTGAAAATATTTCCCATCTGGCTTTTTTTCTGGAAATATTTGCTAGCTCCTAACTATCAGGTTACTATAAGGGGATAGGAAGGGAAAAGGTAGCAAGACCACTTGTCAGAAATTAGCAGGGTGTCATGGCGGGCACCTGTAGACCATGCTACTGGGGAGGCTGAGGCAAGAGAATCACTAAAGCCCAAGAGTTTGAGGTTGCTGTGAGCTATGACGCCATGGCACTCTATGGAGGGTGACATAGTGAGACTTTGTTTAAAACAAACAAACAAAAAAACCCCAAAGAACAGCTTGTCAGAAAGGCTTATGAGACCTGGAGGAGATTTTAGTAGCAGTTTCCACTGTGCCAGCGCTCACTGAGGACACTGCTGGTCCTTGCTCTTGGGGTGGCTAGCTTTCCTTGCTCATTGGAGACTTTGAATCTTTTAATCTGAGTTATGACTTTATGTTCCATCTGTCCAAGTCATCTGAGGATTAGCTAAAAGAGCAGATTGGCAAATAATATGACGTGGTCTGATTTGGGAGAGGAATACTGGTATAAAACTTGGCAGCTTCTGTGGCACCTGGCCACTGCGGGGCAGAGAGGGGAGGAAACAGGTGGAAGGTCTTCAACCACAACATTTTATGGGTGGATATAAATGATGGTGGGAACACGCTTTGTAATGGCTCCAAGTGGGAAGTTAGCCAAGTGTCCATCCACAGTAGAATGTATAATTGCACCAGGGCTTATTCCCACAGTCAAATGCTATACAACAGGAGTTGGCAAAGTGCATCATTCTGCAGGCCAAATCCAGCTCACCGCCTGCTTCTGTACAGCTCATGGTCTAAGAATGGTTTTTGCATTTTTATATGGTTAAGAAAAACCAAAAGAGGGAGGTGCCTGTGGCTCAGTGGGTAGGACGCCAGCCCCATATACTAAGGGTGGCGCGTTCAAACCTGGTCCTGGCCAAATTGCAATGAAAAAATAACCGCGCATTGTGGTGGGTGCCTGTAGTCCCAGCTACTCGGGAGGCTGGGGCAAGAGAATCACCTAAGTCCAGGAGTTGGAGGTTGCTGTGAGCTGTGTGATGCCACAGCACTCTATTGAGGGCGATAAAGTGAGACAGTGTTTCTACAAAAAAAAAAAAAAATCCAAAAGAAGAATAAGTCTTAGAAGGGTACAGGTGAAACTTACTAAATGCAGAATACAAATGTCTTCATATAGTGATTAAGAAAATGCCATGAAGGGCTATGTTAAACAGTTTGATGACAATATTTGAGATTGTATATGATGTCAGCATATTGTGCCCCATGATTGCACGAATGTACACAGCTATGATTTAATACAAATTAAAAAAAAAAGAAGAGGCTTGGCGCTTGTGGCTCAGCGGGCTAAGGCGCTAGCCACGTACACCTGAGCTGGCGGGTTCGAATCCAGCCCGGGCCCGCCAAACAACAGTGATAGCTGCAACCAAAAAATGGCCGGGCGTTGTGGCGGGCGCCTGCAGTCCCAGCTATTTAGGAGGTGGAGGCAAGAGACTCGCTTGAGCCCAGGAATTGGAGGTTGCTGTGAGCTGTGATGCTACAGCACTCTATCCAGGGTGACAGCTTGAGGCTCTGTCTCAAAAAAAAAAAAAAAA
>CAUYRH010177249.1:0-11274 GCA_963574655.1 Perodicticus potto
AGACCAAAAACAGATGTGAGAGAGGATGCAGAGAAAAGGGAACTCTTACACACCGTTGGTGGAAGTGTAAATTAGTGCAATCTCTCTGGAGATTTCTCAAAGAACTAGAACTAGCAGCAATCCAACTTCTGTCTACCTAAGAAAAGGAAAATAAATTGATATATAAAATGATTCCTGTATTCCTATGTTTATTGCAGCACTATTCACAATAGCAAAGATATGGAATTAACTTAAATGTCTATTACTGGAGGACTAAATAGATAAAATGTGGTTGAGATACACAATGGAATACTATTCAGCTATAAGAAAGAATGAAATGATGTCTTTTGCAACAACATAGATCAAAATGGACATCATTATCTTAAGTGAAACAACTCAGATGCAGAAAGACAAATACCACAAATTCTCACTTATAAATGGGAGCTAAATAGAGTATTCTCCCAATTATCTAGAATGGATGGAGAGTAGTAGATTCCAGATAAATGTAGTTTCCAGTTGCTTAAGAGTTACTATATAAATAGGCCAAAGTAATTCTACACCCATGCTATATCATACAATGCCATAAACTCTGTATTGACTTGATATTTATATTGAAATACACTAATTTAAAGCAAATGAAAACAAAAACAAACTCTACTTACTGTTACACCGTTTTTTTACTGTACTATGAAACAGCTTTGCAAATGCAGTGCACAATTTTAGTTAAATGGCAGTCAATACATTTTTCAACATCACTACCTTTTAACTTCAAGTAATACACATTAGTACTTAAAACCATTATAGAGAACTCACAGGAGCTGTGGGAGTGATACAAGAAGCATCAGCTTACTGACAGCAGGAAATACCAAGTTTAAACTGTGACTTTTTTTTGAGGGGGCAGTGCAGTTTGCATGCCAGTTGAGAGGGCTAGTTTCTTGAATTCTAGATAATGGGAGTTTACTGTGATGTGTACACCTGGAAGCAGAGTGTGGAAAGATGGACGATGGAGATTTGGAAGGGTTAAGAGGCAGATGATGGGAGTTTGCTTGGTGGGTACAATATGTGTTGCTTCAGTGATATATGTGCTAAAACTTCACCACAATGCAATATGTACATCAGCATAACAAAATTGCACTTATACCCCATGAATATATAAGAATAAAAATGAATGGGAAAAGTGATAATTATTTATGGCAAAACTAATACTTGAGCAAGTAATTAACAAAAATGGCCAACTCCTCCATGGTAAACAAATTTCAAACTAGTCAACAAAAAAGCCAGAAACTTAATATTGGGACTGTGTCCTCAAAGCATTATGTTATAAAACATAATAAAAATTATAGCAGTTTCTTATGGCTGCTGTAACAAACTACAACAAGCAGCATAAAACAACCACAATTTATTCCCTGAAAGTTTGAAGCCAGGTGTATAAAAATCATGATGTCAGTAGAGCTGTACCTCTCACTGGAGGCTGTAAGGAAGAAACCATTCCCGGCAGCTTCTGGTGGTTGTTAGAATTCACTGGTGTTGGCAGCATCTCTCTCTGCTCCACATTCACATTGCCTTCGCCTCTCTGTGCTTATTTTTCTCTGTGCATCTGTTATCTTCCTTTGTTTCTCTCTTATAAAGACACATGTGGTAACATTTAGGGCCCACCTGGAAATTCAGGGTGATCTCTTCTTTTTTATAATAGATTCTTAATTCAATTGCATCTGAAAAAAGTCTTTTTCCAAATAAGGTAACATTCATATGTTCCAAGGATTAGGAGAGATCTTATTCAGGGCCACCATTTGGTCCACTACAACAATCAATATTAAAAACATAAAAACACAATAAACACTATAAAGATAAGAATAGCTGAGAAACACAAAGCAGGCCCTTACCAAACACTGAATCCACTGGTGCATCAATCTTTAACTTTCCAGCCTCCAGAACTGTGAAAAATAAATTTATGTTATTAAATTTATGTTATCAGCCAGCCTATGGTAATTTGTTTTTTGTTTTTTTGGGGTTTTTTGTCGCCAAATTTGTGGTAATTTATTATGGAAACCCTTATAAACTAATACAAGGAAAGATACAGTTACTAATAAATTTGTTATAGCGTCCTGAACTAAGACAGACATAAATTTTATCTCTTTAGCCACATCTGCCTATAAAGATGTGTTAACAACTTGGTCTTCCGGCAAATCTATTCAAGATCGATGACTAAAAGCATCTGTTGTTTGCCTCCTCTAAAAAGAAGCAGAGTAGTGACTAGGTAATCACAGTTAGAATAGATCATCTAAGAGTTAACACTAGAACTAAGTAACAGAAAACATCTAAGCAAATAAGGAGAGGGAAGCAAGGCAGCCTGCTTGGCCAAAATTGTTCAGAGGCTGAAGAGACTCCTCAATGCAAAGAAATAATAAGTGAAATACTGCCAACACTCCACATTCCCATCAAGGATTCCTGTAATCCTAGTCATAGAAGAACCTTCATCTAGAGGCATCACTCTACCTGACTTCAGGATATATTACAAGTCCATAGTGATCAAAACAGCATGGTATTGGCACAAAAATAGACATAGACATGTTGAACAGAATAGAAAGCCTAGTGATGAAATTAGCCTCTTATCACCATCCGATCTTTTACAAACCAAACAAAATATACACTAGGAGAAAGAACTGGTATTCAATAAATGGTGTTGGGAAAACAGTATAATCACATGTAAAAGACTGAAACTGGAACCACACTTACCAAAGTTGACTCACATTAGACAGATGATTTAAATCTAAGTCATGAAATAATATAAATTCTAGAAAACAGTGTAGTGAAAACAAACTCAAGATGGTAAATGATTGGTGAAAGATTTTATGAAGAGGATTCCGTTGGTAATTGCAACAAAAATAAATAAATAAATGGGACTTAATGAAGCTAAAAAGCTTCTGCACAGCTAAGGACACTATAATTAAAGCAAACAGACAGCCTTCAGAATGGGAAAAGGTATTTGCGTGTTATTAATCCGACAAAGAATTCTTAGCTTGAATCTACATAGAATGCAAATTAATCAACAGAAAGAGAGTAAACAATCCCATCTATCACTGGGCAAGAGACCATGAACAGAACTTTCTCCAAAGAAGACAGACAAATGCCCAAAAAGCACATGAAAGAATATTTATCATCAGAGAAATGCAAATAAACTTTGAGATATCACCTAACCCCAGTGAGAATAGCCACACCCAATGCTGCAAAAACTGTTATGGACGTGGAGAGAAGGGAAAACTTTTGCACTATTGGTGGGATTGCAAACTAATACAGACTCTTGGGAAAGAAGTATGGAAAAGCCTCAAAGAATTCAAAAAAGATCTTCTATTTGATCCTGCAATCCCATTACTAGGTATCTACCTAGGGTAATAAAGATCATTTTATCATGAGGAAATTTGCACTAGATGGTTTATTGCAGTTCACTTTACAATCACCAAGATGTGGAATTAACCCAAGTACCCATCAACCCATTAATAGATTAATAAACTGTGGCATATGTATACCATGGAATACTATTCAGCCACAAAAAGATGGAGACTTTACATCTTTTGTATTAACCTGCATAGAGTTGGAGAAGATGTTTTTGGTAAAGTATAATAAGAATGGATAAGCAATTATCCAATGTATTCAATACTAATATGAAGCCAGAAAATGAACTAATACATAAAACACAGGAGAATAACTCAATTTAATTCAAGTTGATGTGAGGGAGAGAAGGGAGGAGAGGGGAGGAAAGAGAGTGATTGGTGTGCTGTGGGCACAATGTAAATGTGTATGGCTCACCTCCTGGATGAGGGGCACAACTACAAGAGGGACCTTATCTAACAAACACTAACATTGTAACCTAATTGTTTGGACCCTTATATTAATCCGAAATTAAATAAAAATTGTTAGAAAAAATCAGAGCAGAACTAAACAAAACAGAGACTAAGAAAACAATACAAAACAAAAAGATTTTTTGAACAGATAAAGAAAATCAACAAACCACTAGCTAGATTCACCAAGAAAAAAGAGAGATGATCAGATCAATAAACAAAATCAGAAAGGAAAAAGGAGATATTACAATGGATACTACAGAAATACTAAATATCAGAGACAATTATGAATAACTATACACTGATAAACTGGAAAACCTAAAGGAAATGGATAAATTCCTAGACATATACAACCTACCAAGACTGAATCAGGATGAGATAGAAAACCTTAATGAGTAATGAGATTGAATCAATAAATATGGTGTCTCAAAAAGAAAAGTTCAGAATTAGATGGTTTCACTGCTTAATTTTGTTAAACTTACACAAAATTTTCCTCTTATAAAATAATTCTTAAACTATTGCAAAATAAAAAAATAAGAAAAGTGATTTCTCCAAAACTCCTTTTCAATACCCCACTTACTCTGCTACCAAAAACAAGGAGACTTAACAAAAAAAGAAATTAAAAAAACTGCAAGCTAATATTCCTTATGAACATAGATGTAAAAATCCTCAACAAAATACTAAACTGAAACAAAATAGCAAACTAAATCAAACAGTACATGAAAAATATAATACTCTATGATCAAGTGGGATTTATCACAAAAATGCAAAGATGGCTGAACATATGCAAATAATAAAAATGATAGGGTGGTGCCTGTGGCTCAAGTAGTAGGGTGCCAGCCCTGTACACTGGAAGTGGCAGGTTCAAACCCAGCCCTGGCCAAAAATTGCAAAAAAAAATTAAAAAAATAAAAATAAATAAACATGATACATTACACCAACAAAATGAAAAATAAAAATAAAATCATATGATCATCTCAAGAGATGTAGAAAAAGTGTTTGATAAATTTCCACATCATTTAAATATAAAAACTCTCAGCCAATTAGGCATAGGAGGAACATAACAACATAATAATGGCCATACATGCAAACCTACAGCTAATGTCATACTGAATTGGGAAAAGCTGGAAGCCTTTCCTATAATTTGGAACAAGACAAGGATCCCCACTTTCACCATTCTTATTTAACATACTACTAGTTGTCCTAGGCAGAGCTATCAAGCAAAAGAAAGAAATAAAAGCCATCCATATTGGAAAAGAGGAAGTCAAACTGACCCTCTTCACAGATTACATGATCTTATATCCAGAAAAATCTAAAGACTCTATAAAAAAAACTCTTAGGTATGATAATTCAGCAAATTTATAGGATACAAAAATATACATATGACTAATTGGCATTTCTATGCACTGAGAATGAACTACCCTAGAGAAAGAAACAAGGAAAGCAATCCCATTCATGATAGGTACCACAAAATACCTAAGAATAAACTTACCAAGATGTGAAAGAACTCTACAAGGAAATCTACAAAGTATTGATAAAAGAAATTGAAGAAGATACAATCAAATGGAATGATACCCCATTCTCAAGGATCAGAAGAATTAATATTATTAAAATGATGATACTACCCAAAGCAATCTACAGATCTGATGCAATCTCTATCAAAATTTCAATTTCATTTTTTACAGAAATATAATAAAATGATCCTAAAATTTATATGGAACCAAAAAAGAGCCCAAATAGCCCAAGCAATCTTGATCAAAAAGAACAAAGTTGGAGGGACCCACATTATCTGATTTCAAAATATATTACAAGGATATAGTAACCACAATAACATATTATTATAATTCAATTGCCATATACAGATGATACAAAAATCAACTCAAGATGGATTAAAGATTTAAACATTAGACTTCAAACTATAAAACTAATAGAAGAAAACCAGGAAAAACTCTCTGGACATTTTTCTAGGCAAAGATTTAATGACTAAGACCTCAAAAGCACAGACAACAAAACCAAAATAGACAGACAAATATGATTGTATGAAACTAAAACATCTTGCAGCGCAAAGGAAACAACCAACAGGTTGAAGAGACAATCTCTTGAATGCATGAAAATATTTGCAAACTATTCACCCAACATAAGGCTAATAAACAGAATACATAAGGAACTCAAATAACTCAACAATAATAAAACCAAATAATCTCATTAAGAAGTAGGCAAAGGAGCTGGGTGTGGTGGCTCATGCTCATAATCTTAGCACTTTGGGAGGTTGAGGTGGGAGGACTACTTTAGGCTAGAAGTTTGAGACTAGCCTGAGCAAGAGTGAGATTCTATCTGCACAAACAATAGAAAAATTAGCTGGGCATGGTGGCACATACCTGTAGTCCCAGAAATTCAGGAGGATGAGGAATAAGGATCACTTGATCCTGGGAATTTGAGGTTGTAGTAAGCAATGATGATACCACTTTATTCTAGCCCAGGTAATAAGAGGAAGATGCTGCCTCTAAAAAAAAAAGTGGGCTAAGAACATGAATAGACATTTTATAAAAGAAGAAATATAAATGACCAACAGGTATATGAGAAAATACTCAACATCATTAATTGTCAGGGAAATACAAATCAAAACCACAATTAGATATCATCTTACTCCAGTTAGAAAGGATCCTATTAAAAATTCAAAAATAAGAGATGTTATCAATGATATAAAGAAAAGGGAACTCTCCTATACTCTAGGAGGGAGTGTAAATAGGTATAACCACTATGGAAAGCGCTATGGAGCTATCTCAAAAAACTAAAACTAGCAATACCATATAATCCATCAGTCCCACTACTGGGTATTTATACAGAGGAATGTAAATAAGTATATCAAAGTAATACCTGAACTTATATGCTTATTGTACTATTTACAACATCAAACTTATGGAATGTACTTTGAAGGTGACCATAGTGATATTCTGCAATGAGGTATGTAGCACTTTTTCTAGGATGACTTCATGAACTTAATTGTCAGATCTTCATATGTACCCTATAAATATTTACACTTATTATTTATCAATAAAAATATGGTACAACTTGTAGCAGACACTATGTTTAAAACTAAATATAAATCCAGAAAATTATAGACTTTCAATGAGAGATTATCTTGATATTGGAATATGCTAGACACAAATATGGAAAATAGAGAAGACTCAGGCCATCTCTTCCCTAAAGATGTCTTTAAGAATAGGTGATATGGGTGGCTTGGTGGGTGGGGCACCAGCCCCATGTACTGAGAGTGGCGGGTTTGAGCCTGGCCTCAGCCAAGCTACAACAAAAAAAATAGCCAGGCATTGTGTCAGGCACCTGTAGTCCCAGCTACTCAGGAGGCTGAGGCAAGAGAATCACCTAAGCCCAGGGGTTGGAGGTTGCTGTGAGCTGTGATGCCACAGCACTCTACTGAGGGCAATAAAGTGAGACTCTGTCTCAAAAAAAAAAGAATACATGATACGATATTCTCATCAGTTGGAATGAAGATGGGGCATCTTTAGGCCATTTAGATGATGATGACTAACGAACACAAGGATTCTACTGTTAATACTTCCATTCCACAATTCTAATAAATACAGGTATTCATTTACTTCTTTTGGAGTACTTGACAAAGAAGAATTCTAAATGCTTCAGAATAGCATTCTTAAAACTGTGGTCCACATCATGAAGATATTGCAAGGAGTGTGCAGGCAATGATAGTTTTAAGTGGATCATTTGCAGATCCTTAACTTCCACATGGACCTTTTTCTAAATTTTAACTGCTCTAAAAAGCCTCTGTGGTTAAGGAGTCCTTTTCCACTGTGGTCCTTTCCCTTTCTTTACCAAATAAATATATACTTCTTACCCATTCTGAATCTTAACTACGTATGAAGTCCCATGGTGTAAAAACCTCCAGGGCACTGAATAAAGAAACAAGCCCTAATATTAGTGTAGGTATTGATGAAGTCAATTATTTTGTTAACTGGGCAGTGGATACTTTGGCAAGCCATGTGGCTTCTAATACTTTATTTTCTACAAAACTAAGATGTTCAGTATAAACCTTTAAAATATTATTTGTTAATAGACCATTGTGATTTGTATCAAATAACTTGAAAGCAGTTCAAAGAATTGGGTAACATTAAGTAGCAAAATTTCCATTTCCATCCTGTTTATGTGAGCAAGTTTTTAATCCTTTATATTTTCAAAATACAAAAAAAAAAAGATCATCTATGATCTGGAAGATGGCCAAATGGAGCCAGCTTTCAACAGAAGCACCCATTCAGAGGAAAGGACAATGACCAGAAAGTACTTAATAAAGCTGAGCTGAGCTGAGAGAGAAGAGTGATAACTGCACGTCACCTCTGCTGAGGCAAGCTGCGACTCCAAGGAAGCAAATTTCAGCTGAGACTGCAACCCAGAGTCACTGATTCACTAGGATTGGACCAAGACCAGCTAAATACAAGACAGAACCACCTAGCCCCACACCAAGCAGATGACCCGAGTCTTGGGCTGTAGTACTGTACAGATCCTTTGCAAAGCTGTAGAGTAAAAGATGCAGTCACCAGTCCCAGCTCTTTGGCAAAGATCTGGTTAATCACACCTCCAGGAGCCCCCAATCCAATTTCACCTTACCTGCTTATCTAGCCAAATGGTGAAAAATAATCATGAGGTGAGAGCAGCAGAATAACTCTGGCAACATGAATAATCAGAGTAGATCAACTCCCCCAAGGAATGACAAACCAGACACACCAGAAGATCCCATTCATAAACAAATGGCTGAGATGCCAGAAATCAAATTTAGAAAAAGGATGGCCAAAAAGACTAACACAATGGAGGTAAAGTTGGAATTAGAAATTCTAGGAATAATTCAAAAGTTGTCTCAACAATTCAATGAATTCAAAGACAAAATCACCAAAAATTTTGACACATTGAGAAAAGAATTGGCAGCCCTTCAACATGTGAGGAATAGAGTAAAATACCTCAGTAACAGAATGGAGAAGGCAGAAGAAAGGATTTCTGACATTGAAGACAAAACTTTTGAATTCTCCCAAATGCTCAAAGAGTAAGAGAAGGGGAGAGCAAAAGCAGATCATTCTTTCAGAGAGCTGTGGAACAACTCCAGAAAAGCAAACATTCACCTTATAGGAATTCCTGAAGGTGATGAGGTTTTTCCAAAAGGCTCAGAAGCTCTACTCTAAGAGATAATCAAGTAGAACTTCCCAAACATAGCAAGGAATACTGAAATTCAGATAGCACAGAGTTTCACAACCCCAGCATAACTCAATCCAAATAAACCATCTCCCAGACACATTATAATTAACTTCACCAAAGTTAATATGAAGGAGAAAATTCTTCAAGCAGCTAGATGTAAGAAAACCATAACCTACAAGGAGAGAAATATTAGAATGACTGTGGATCACTCTGCTGAAACTTTGCAAGTCAGAAGAGGATGTCATTGACGTTCAACCATTTCAAACAAAACAACTTTTAACCCAGGATCCTGTATCCAGCTAAACTGAGTTTCATTTATAATGGAGAAATTAAATACTTTAATGACATCGCATGTTGAAGAAATTTGCCATTACTAAACCAGCTCTCCAGGATATTCTCAGACTCATCATCCAAAATGACCAGCACAATGCTCTACCACCAAAGTAAACTCACTCAGAAACTTTTGATCAAATCCCAACTTTCACAGTGGTGAAAGGATTAAAAATGTCCACTGGACTTTTGAAAACTCAACACCCAAAATACTACCAGGCTTATCAATATTGTCAATTAATGTGAATGGATTAAAATGTCCTCTAAAGAAGCACAGGTTGGATGATGGATACAAAAACTCTGGCTAGATATCTGCTGCATACAAGAATTTCATCTTACCTTAAAAGATAAATATAGACTCAGGGTGAAGGGATAGGCATCTGGAATCCAGGCAAACAGAAATCAGAAAAAAGGAGGCATGGCAATTTTATTCACAGATACAATAAAAGGCTTTAAATCAACAAAAGTAAGGAAAGATAAGGATGGTCACTTCATATTTGTTAAGAGAAACACTCGACATGATGAGATTTCAATTATTAACATTTGCTATCCAACCAGAATGCTCCTCAACTTATAAGAGAGACCAAAACACACATGAGCAACTTGATATCCTCCAGCACCATAACAGTCACAGATTTTAAAACCCCTTTGTCAATGTTGGATAGATACTCCAATAAGAAACTAAGCAAATAAATTGTGAACTTAAACTTAACCATTCAACCACTGGATTTAACAGACATCTATAGAACATTTCATCCTAACAAAACTGAATACACATTCTTCTCATCAGGCCATGGAACATCCTCCAAAATTGATCACATCTTAGGTCACAAGTCAAACCTCAGTAAGTATAAAAGAATAGAAATCTTTCCTTGTATCATCTCAGACCATCATGGAATAAAAGTTGAACTCAGTAACAACAGGAATCTGCATACTCATAGCTGGGTCATAGATGAGATTAAGAAGGAAATTACCAATTTTTGGAACAAAACAATAATGAAGACATGAATTAACAGAATCTCAGGGATACCACAAAGGCAGTCCTAAGAGGGAAATTTATAGCATTGCAAGACTTCCTCAAGAGAACGGAAAGAGAGGAAGTCAACAACTTAATGGGGCATCTCAAACAACAGGAAAAGGAAGAACATTCCAATCCCAAACCCAGCAGAAGAAAAGAAATAACCAAAATTAGAGCAGAATTAAATGAAATCAAAAACAAAAGAATTATACAACAGATCAAAAAGATGGGTTTTTGGCTCGGCGCCTGTGGCTCAATGGGCTAAGCTGCCAGCCACGTACACCTGAGCTGGCAGGTTCGAATCCAGCCCAGGCCCACCAAACAACAATGACGGCTGCAACCAACAAATGGCCGGGCATTGTGGTGGGCACCTGTAGTCCCAGCTACTAGGGAGGCAGAGGCAGAAGACTCGCTTGAGCCCAGGAATTGGAGGTTGCTGTGAGCTGTGATGCCACAGCACTCTATCCAGGGTGACAGCTTGAGGCTCTGTCTAAAAAAAAAAAAAAAAAAGTTGGGTTTTTGAAAAGGTCAATAAAATAGATTAACTTTTGGCTAACCTAACCAGAAATAAAAGAGTAAAATCCCTATTTTCCATCAATCAGAAATGACAGAGGCAAAATAACAATAGAATCCTTAGAAATTCATAAAATCCTTAATGAATGTTACAAAAAACTCTATTCCCAGAAATATGAAAATCTGAATGAAATAGACCAATACTTGGAAGCATACCACCTTACTAGACTTAGTCAGAAAGAAGTGCAAATGTTGAACAGGCCTATATCAAGCTCTGAAATAGCATCAACTATACAAAATATCTCAAAAAGAAAACTCCAGGACCAGATGGCTTCACATCAGAATTCTACCAAATGATTAAAGAGGAACTAGTACCTA
>CAUYRH010177255.1:0-46484 GCA_963574655.1 Perodicticus potto
GTGATTAAAAGGCCATGAAGGCTATGTTAAATAGTTCAATGAAAATATTTCAGATTGTATATGAAGTCAGCACATTGTGCCCCATGATTGCACCAATGTACACAATTATGATTTAATAAAAATAAAAAATAAAAAATAAAAATAAATAAAAAAAAGTTAATTTACCTCTTTGGTTGGTTTGAATTTGCATTTATTATGTAAGGTAATCTATAATATATCATTTAACTCAAAGCTCTTATGAAAGTAAAAGGGGACCTGTCCTAGGCACATTGAGATGTTTGGGGTCATCCTGCTTTAAGGTGACCAGAATAAAGAGACTTGTCCCAAAAAGGCGGGCTGGGGGTGCAGCATGTAGATGTAGTTCCTTTGCCCCATCATCCATGTTTATCGTATGGATTTGCCCGGAGTTTTCTTATTTAGTTTGCTGACATCAAATTTTAGGCTACATTTTATTGTGGCCCACACTGGGCCTCAGGTGGAAGGGAAGCAAGCGATCAGGAGAGTTTGAATACAGTACTAGGACATTAAAGAATGGTATACTCTGAGTTATGTGACATTGGAGATTCCACTCCAGGGAGAAGCAGCCTAAAGATTATTAGGACAGTGTTGCAATTGAGGAAAATTTAGGAATTCTGAATATCTGTGAATATGTGAAGGCTGTTTTCTGTTGAAATTGTTATAAGATAAGCAAGGCCTTTACTGTTGAACTACTGGAGAAGTACTTATGAAATAGGGATAAATGGTGTTAGCCTATTTGGTAGAATAGTAGCCCAGATGGTCTTTCATTTCCCTTCTCTGCCATGTCAGAGGCCTAGAGACCCCAGTCCCATTAGTTTGAGAAAAGATCCGGGCATAAGATCTTAATAAGCATTTTGTAGTCTCTCCTCATACAAAGCTGGCACCAGAGCTGCAGCACTGTCCTTGCTCTGAGTTTGCTGGGTAATCTTTTTTATTTTGAGACAGAGTCTCACTGTGTCACTCTTAGTAGAGTGCTGTGGCGTCACAGCTCACAGCAACCTCCAACTCTTGGGCTTAAGTGATTCTCTTGCCTCAGCCTCCCAAGGTAGCTGGGACTACAGGTGCCCATCACAATGCCCAGCTTTGTTGGGTAATTTTATAAAGGTTTATCAGACTCCCAGGATATGGGGGTATAAGCTATTTGACAAAATCACTTTTTAGACCAAACACATTCATTACTCTCTGGCCATCTCTTTACATACTTTCTAAAATAGGAGAGGATTTTGTTTTCTTTCTTTGAAGCATGATATAATTGTTACTTGAATAAAATAGCTGGACAAGTGGACGGATGTAATGCCTACTCTGAGAGTCCCCAGAGAGGAGGAAGGGACAGTGTTGCAGTAAATCACCATCTCAATGGTGGGTTCCTTTCTAAGTGTGGTGAGACACTTGGCTGTGGGAGTCTGGTGGGAAATGCTTCTCCAGGATGTTGGAGTTGGCCTCCTGAGCACCGGGACCTGTTTGTAACTTGGAGACCAGTTGGGTGGCCCTGCCACTGCTTTGCCACACTCCTCCCACAGCTTCCTCCTGCTTTGTAGGTCCCTTTTGTTTAGCTTGCTTTGCTTTATCCTTTCATTCAGGGATTGTGAGATTTTATTTTTCCTTGTTTTGGAGTCTGCTAGCCTCATCTAACAGGTTTTTAGGCTTGCCTAATTTGGGGCTCAAGATAATTTGTGGGAGTGCTTAGATCGGGCAAGATTTCAAAGCCCTGCAAATTTATAATTGTAAACAAAGAGTAGATGCTAGTAAGTTAGAAGTTAAGTTCGGCAGGTGTGGTAGGAGGGGGGCCTTTTCTAGTCAAAGGACCTCTGCAGCAGTAAGTTGGAGATGTTTTAATAGCAGATGTTGCTACTTGTGTCCTTTCAGTGCCTTGCATAGGAGTCTTCGTGGCCACTGAACTTTAGTTTCTCTGGAGAGTTTTCAACTAAGACCCTTGCTTTCCCTTTAGCCTCCAAAAAGCAGTGAACCCCAAAGCATCTATGAGGCTTAAAGAGTCCATAGCACCTGTATTCATTTTTGCCCTATGGGACAGAGTAGTCTGGTTGGTGGGGGGCAGTGTCTCCTCTCCCTCTTGCTCCAGCATAAGCAGAACTGTTTATTTCTAGAAGATCATTGGAGTCATCACTGTAAAGGGCAAGTTAGGTGGAAGCTTTGTTCCCAGTTATTGCTGTGTAAAATGACAGCAGTTTATTGTTGCTTTCTCTCGTGGTTCTGGGGGTTGACTACGCTCAGTTATCCAGTTCTTGCTCAGAGGAGACACCTCCAAGCCTTTTTCACTCACGTGTCTGGCAGTTGATGCTGGCTGTGGGCTAAACGTCAGCTGGGGCTACTGGCCAGAACACCTACCTGTGGCTTCTCTGCATGGCCCGGGCTTCCTTACAGTACGGTGGCTGACTCCCGAGGGTAAGCATCTCAACAGCTGTGTAGCTTTTCATTATCTGGCCTTGGAAGTCCTGCAGTAGCACTTTACCTCATTCTGTTGGCTGGAAGCAAAACTCTTGAATAGCCCATGTTCACAGAAAGAGGAATTAGACTTCCCTTGTTGATGGGAAGAGTGTCAAAGAATTCATGGACATGTTTTAATCATCACAGTTCTTTTAATGTTATTCTCTATCTAAATTGGATAATTTTTGTAATTTTTCTTTTTAAAGGAGATTTGTTGCGGAAGAAACACGTGGTGCATACAGCAGTCTGGCAGGCTATTTTTTGTCTGCAGCTTCTTATTACTCAGGTGGAAAGGGAGACTCTGCCCCATGGTAGAGTTTGGTTGCAGGCCAACAGTTTGACATGTTTCAGATGGTGCTCTGATCCTTTGGGTAGAGTTAGTTCTCCCTCCCAAGCAGTAATTGAAATGCTTTCGTCTTTTTCTACGTGTCAGTCATGGTGGTGCCCTTAGCTCCCTTAATGATGCCAAGAATTCTAGGAAACAGTAGGGAGAAGAGATCAGATTTTTGTATTTCTTTGTCACCTTATGTCTCTCTTATGTTTTCGTTTCATTTTTCATCATTTGGGGGCTTTTTCTACTTTTCTTCTCCCCAGATACTTTTCTAAGATCCTTCATTTGTCAGAGCTGCATCAAGCCAAAATTGGGTTCAAAAACCATTGGTTTTTATTCAGCTGCTTGATTATTAAGATCTACTGACATTTTAAGAAGAATAAACCTTTTTTTTGTTTGTTTGTTTCTTTGAAGCTTATAAAGTCTCCTTTCTATTGTGGTAAGATTAGTTCTTGAAAGAACTACTTACAAACAATCTGTGCTCTGAGTCCAGCTGTAGAGACCCTCAGATCTGAACAGAATACACAGTGTTCTGGTACCATCACTCCTTTCAGCTGGCTTAGAGTAAGCAGCTGGCGTCATCAGAGGCCTTTGTTCTAAGTTCCTTGAGAGTTAGAAACATATCGCATGTTGATTTTCTACAACTCCTAGCACATAGAGTCTTAGAAAATATTTATTGATTATTTGATGTATTTCACATTCCTAAAACTGGATTATGCTTGAGTAAAAAGAAAAATATGATATGATTTCTTCAGAAGCTTCTGAAGTCCGTTTTTTGTAAAATAAAGATAATGGAATTATTTTATAGCATATTCATTGTTTATTTTATCTCTGTAAAGCCAGCCAAAATCAGCTACTTATATCCTCCTCCTGTTTGTCACACAGAAGTGGCCAGAATGGGTTCAACAAGCAGGGACAAAAACCAGCTTGAAAACCATTCAGCGTCTTCTCCACAGGAATGGGGAATGAAACATTCAGGACTCAGATATCTAATAGCTATCAGATGGGAAAGAGACTAGTAAAGAGCATTTTGCCAGCAACCTTGACAGGACTGAGGCCAGAAAATGGCCAGTTGCCTAATAGCAATTCTTTGTCAGTTTCCTCATTCTGCATATTGGCTAAAGGTGACTGTTTGAGAGGTTTCAACATTGTGCCAGATGGGGACCAGGCCCTGGCTCGGCAGAATGATTTGCTATGCCCTCAGCTTCACAGTGCCATGATCCCAGCCGTGCCTCAGCACACTTCACAGTCATTGCACAGTATGGGTTTTTGGAGGTTGCTCCAAATAGTCAAAACCACGAATATGAGACCTTGTCTCTAAAATAATGGAAAACATTAGCTGGCTATGGTGGCACACACCTGTAGCTCCAGCTACTGGAGAGGCTGTGGCAGGAGGATCACTTGAGTCTAGAAATTGGAGGCTGCAGTGAGTTATGATTATGCCGCTGCCCTCAGCCTGGGCAGCAGAGTGAGAGCTGTTTCTTAAAAAAAGAAGGAAGAGGAGGAAGCAGAGGAGGAAGGAAGAGAAGAAATAATCATTGAATGTCGAATGTCAAGGGTCTATTATATCAATATTATACACACATGCTGAAAACAAAGTATCATACCGGAACCGTGGATAATGCTGATCCAGCACATTCTGTGTCTGACACCGGGAGAGACTTGGTATCCTTTTGCAGTATAATTTTCTTTGCTAATATGGGTGCCCTCTGAGTCTCACTTGCTTCTGTCATCCCATGGGCCTCTGTAGCTCCCCCTCTTCCCACCCACCACCCCAGGGTAGGCTCCTGCTTTCTCTGCCCCATCTAATGGCTTTTAGGACTAGATTGCTTGGTCTAAGGACATTTCCTTTTCCTCATGGAAGGTGACTATGCAAGAAGAGATGTACCCTAGGTGCTCTCATGTAAGAGTCAGGGAATGGCCATTGAGTTCATTCACAGGTTATTTATTGAGCACTTTCTGTGGCCCTGTCCCACCATCCGGAGATGATACGGTTAGATGCAGTTCTGTCCTCAGGAGACTGACCTTCCAGTGAGGTAGGACATACAGCATGGGACTCCGGCGTGCGTTCTCTTTGTGGAATAGGGTTGTAAGTCCCCTCTGCATTAGTTACTGACCGTTAATGTCCCTTGCCCCATTTCCTGTTAAAAGACTGTTTAAAAAGCTGTTGTATTTTTTGTTCCTTATCTGCTTTCGTTGAGTATGACTATCTGAGATTCTCTTCAGAATTGAAGAGAGCTGTGAAAGGCCAGTTCTGCACTGAGGGTTATAGAAAGTCTGTCACTGGAACGTGAACTAAGTGCAATAGAAAAGGGAATGGAGAGGAGCGAGCTTTCAAAGGTCCCAGAGGATGGGGAGAAGGGAACGGACAAGCCTACCTGACGGGTATAATGACCTCCGTCCGGGTGGTCGGCACACTTCCAGCCATGACTCTAGCGTTACTAAAGCTCTCCATGTAACCACAGATATTTGTATGCCTGTAATACTTTGAAATTTTAAAAACCCTGAGATTAAAAGATGTTTAAAACCTAGATAAAATAAAATAAGTAAAAGAATAAAAGGCCTCAACTGGAAAGCCAACTGGCAGTGGGTTCGGATTACAGGTTTATAGGGAGTTAGTTTCTGGGTGGACGGCTGCATGCATGGCTGGGTAGATAAATAGATAAAAATAAAAGAGAAAACCTGAATGTAAGAATATTTTCCTTTTTAAATGAAAAATTGGCCTGCATTTCCATTCACGCTTGCTGACCTGGTGACATCAGGGTCTGGCAGCCAGTCCTGCATTGACGTCAGCAGACGCAGACTGAAACCTGCACAGCAGAATGCTCTCCTGCCCTGATAAACGGGGCTGGCAATTGAATTAGAAACATTCTGAGCCATCAGCCAATTATGCTGTTCAGGCAGTTGCTTTGTCCAGATCTGTTTCATCCTTGAACCGCTTGAATGACTTTCCCACTGGGAGGGCCTGTATTTCAGTCTCCATGGCGGGGTGCAGGTTTTATGTTTCCCTAAATTCTGCTGTCTGTGCCGCCCTAGTGTTGCAAACTGGGGGCAGGAAGTCCCTGTCTAGCCCTGAGCTGGGCAACTCTGTATCGCTAGTGCAATGCTTGGGCATTTCACTCTATTATAGACAATGTACGGGTGTTGATAGGCATTAGTTTTGTTCTGTGATTTAGTCTGATCTTTGTTTCCATCTATGTAAATGTGTACACACTCATTGCTCCAATGCTCAACTGCTCTTTCTTCAGCAATAATACAAAAAACAAATTCAAAGTGCCCAGTCATGCTTAATATCCTGAAGCTACTGATGGCAGAGAAATTAATTTAGAACACCCAACTATGGTGTTAGAAATGAAGAATTCAAGCCAACTATTTTTTTGTTTGTTTTTTTGGCTAAAAAAAAAATCACAAAATCTTCCTGTCCTAGCTCACGGGTTAAGAGTAGGCCTAGGAATATATTAGTTAGTGGCTTTGGATGATATCTCTGAATGCAGCTGACTATTCACTAGCTGTCATGTATGAGTCTGGAATAAATCCATCTTGAGAATACTGATTCCCAGTTTCAGAGAAGTCTCTAAGAGATTCCAGCTTGTCGTTGCTTCTGGCTCTTCTTGCACCTGCATCATTAAAATGTAATACTTGAATACTTTTTTGAAACCTTTGATGGTTCATAGTTTTGTGAAAGTGAGGACTGCTATCTTCCTTTGCTATGTAGTTCAACTATTCCCATTTTAAAATTTTTAGATACCAATTAGAATGATCATCCAATGAAGTTATTTTATTTCTTTATGGTCTATATTCTTCAAATCACTACTGTATACTTGCCTTTAGCAATGTCAACTTATGAACTGTATCAAATACAGTTTGACACATAAATATCATAAAAGATGGAAGAGCATGGTCACATGTCTTTTTATCATAATAGAACAGTTCTTATTGCAAAATATGGTGAAGTCTTTCCTAGTGAATGACTAACTGGACAAGAATACTTTATTTCCTTTTCGTTCTTAGAAATATATCATTCCCTTATCAGTTCTTGAGTTTGAAAAAACGTATCGCCATCCGAAGATTAATAGTCTGGAATTTTGGTTGTGCAATCAGTGTCCCCATTATCATTAGAATCTAGAATGCTGCTGTTTGTGTCTGCACTGATCTTCTAATTTGTCTAAGAATTATAAAATGGCTTCCTCTGTCAATTTTCTTTTCATTGTCAATATGGAGGGGAAATTTAAAATTTTTGGATTCTCAACTGTATTCAGTGAAAGCTAAAAGCAGACTGCAAATATAATGTGTCTAATCATTTATACCTTATTGAAAGATAATGCAATATTTTGGGCAATGCAATAAGAAAATTGAAGGGTAATGCAAAAGTGATGATTCATTTTAATATTGTATTATCCTTTTCAGTGATTTCATCTTTTTTTTTTATTATTATTTTAGGTTTTTTTAAAGCTTAGTTGTAAGTAATTAAAGATACAGGAAAAAAGAAGACTGCCAAGATTCTAAATGTAATGTACCTTACTTATATTTATAAAAAGGTACTGTGGACCCAGATGGTAATTACAAGATAGAATGAGTTTTATTCTTTTTTAAAAAAATAAGTATTATTTCTCTTTGTTCTCTGGAAGACTCTAAAAAGAATCATTTGAACTAGCAATCGTCCCAAATAAATAAGGAATTGTTTCAAAAAGAAAATCATAAACTAAAATTGGGTCCAATGGACCTTTCTGTTGCACCAAGGGCTGAGTTGACCAGAAATATGTAATAACTAGATTAATGACTGAAGCTTTTATTGTGAGTTAAGAAAATGACAATTAGTTTTAGCTTTTCTTTGCTGGACTTAAACTTACAGGAGTTTGCTCCAGCTTGTGTCTTTCTGTTCCAACTTTCGCTTTATCTGTGTGGCCTAGAAGAAGAATAAATTAACTTCTTTTTGAGTGGGGAAGGTGCTTTCTCCTCCTGTTCATTTTGTTTGCAGGAGCCCTGCTTTGTCCCATGAGTCTCTCCTCTGAACCTCTTTTCTGGCAAAGCCCTTGAGCTGTTAGCTGTTGAAGTGGATTGCGTCTCTGTTAAGCACAGAGTCCTGGTTGGAAAGAATCTATAAGGGGTGTATATGCCAAACACAGTACCATTGTGTGCAGGCATTGCAGGAGTCTGCCAAACCCAGGGGTAGGCTGCCAGTACAAATGCCACGTTGACATGACATTTACAAGTTTAGAATTTGGAAAAGGACTGGAAGTGGAATACCCCTCAGCTACCTCGTCTAGGGTGGCAGTAACTAGGCCAACATCTGATTTTCAGACTCAGAAATCACAGGAAGTAATACTTCATATACAATTTAAAACTATCATAGCAACTTTTTCTAGGAAATGATAAATCCTATTAGCCTGTTCCTGGGATGCGGGGTAAACATAATGGCTGAGAGTGTGACTCTGGAAAGAAACCTGGATTTACATGAAGGCTGTGCAACTTACTGTGTGAACCCGTGCACGTTTAAAACTCAGTTTTCCATCTATAAAATTGGGATAATCATGTCACCTACCTCAGTCGATTATCACATGTATTAAATAATATATTCAAAAGTGTAAGCACTTTTCAAATTGTTTATGAATTTGTGAAAAATTCAGGTTTTCCATTCTCAAATTTCAGCAATAAGTAGATATACTTTGCCAGGGACATTTTGTCACAGCACGAACTTGTGTGTGGACCCTTTGCTTGGCTTAGGCATTATTGAAACATTGTGCTTCCATGCACAGGGCATAGTTTTCTTCCCTCTCTAGGAAAATTCAGAGCTGGAGTCAGGATCATTTGAATATTTGGTATCTCTAAGTTTCTTGGATGTAGAAACTATTGGATCTTAAGAATTCATTTCAGGGCTCGGCGCCTGTGGCTCAACGGGCTAAGGCGCCAGCCACGTACACCTGAGCTGGCGGGTTCGAATCCAGCCCAGGCCCACCAAACAATGCCAGCTGCAACCAAAAAATGGCCGGGCGTTGTGGCGGGCGCCTGTAGTCCCAGCGGCTTGGGAGGCGGAGGCAGGAGACTCGCTTGAGCCCAGAAATTGGAGGTTACTGTGAGCTGTGATGCCACGGCACTCTATCCAGGGTGACAGCTTGAGGCTCTGACTCAAAAAAAAAAAAAAGAATTCATTTCAGTAATAGCAGTCCCTTGATTGACTTGGAACGTTTTTATGGCAAGTTCTGATGCAAAATGGAGACCCAGAGTTGTTCTAAAAGATAGACTCTGTCTTACTCGTGTTGGTAATAAACTTTGCCACAAGTAACAAAATACTTGGTCTTGATTAAATCTTTTGTCATGATGTAATTCCTAAGTAACAAGCTTTTCTGTGCTACTTATCTAAAATACAGGGTGGCTGTAAGTTGTGTGCAATTTAAAATAGTTTGCTACTTTCAATTGTGTGTGAACTTTATGGACACCCTGTATAATCCTTACTATGGCACTTTATTTCCTTTAATCACTTTTACTACCATTTGTAAATTCTTCTAAGTAATAAAATTCTTTCTTTTCTTCCCTCCTGCCCCCATGTTTTACAGGTCTTCAAAGCTGCTGCGGGCATTCTATGTCCCCTTCCTGTCAGATCAGTATACAGTGTACGCAAACTACACTATCCTCAAGCCCCGGAAAGCAAAGCAAATCAGGAAGAAAAGTGGAGGTTAGCAACACACCTCTGGCCCCAAAAGACAACTGTCTCGTTAACTAGTGATTTGGCTGACCTGACTTCCTCCAAGTCATTGCCTGTATCATTTATAATAAAGGTCTTCTGACACGAATGCTGGAATTTGGGTGCTTTGGGCTAGTCAGAGTCTATTGCAAAGTCTGGGCAGAGTCACATTTCACCTCTTATCTGTTTCTCTGTTCTGCATGTACACGTTTTGCTGCTAGGAAAACAAAGACCCCTAATGCATAGGTAGATATATTGCTTCACATCTCATTCTTTTTCTTCTGTTCAATTATTTACTAGAGCGGAGAAGAACAGAACCAACTTACAAGAAGTATTGAAAATCCCTGGACTGGATGATTGTATTAGGCTGTTCTCCACACTCTGGCCTGGCACCTGAGAACTAGCGAGCCCAGGCCACGCGGCTTCTCCACCAAAGCTGTTTGGCTAGCAGACCTTCTTGTTCAGACCCTTGTGCTGAAAAAGAACACAGTCTAGTTGCCAATCTACATGTCTGTTTCACCTCCAGCAAGACTAAGCTTCTATAAAGTACTTTACAAGACTAGGACCCTGTCCTGGAGATATCTCAGGAAAAAGGCGACCATTTGAGGAACTGTGACTTAATTTTTATTTATATACGATGCCTCTAATTTTCATTTTTTTCCCTTTACAGCCAACTGTAACCATATGGCAGTTATGTGTTTGTATGTTTTAAGTTTTAGCATGCTATTTCATGAATTCTAGACTCCTTCGTATAAAGGTATCAACAGACTAAGCTATAACTGTGTAGAACATATTTGGAACACATTAATTCTATCAATTGGTAGATTGGAATGACATCACGTTTTTAAGTAATATATTCTGAGGCTATTGCTGAGGAAATTATTAGTATTTCCCTTTAAAAAAAGATCCTAGTAAAAAGGACTAATGTACTACATGTATTGATAGCACCTGTTTTTGAGTTCTGTCTGTTATAAGGCACACTCTGCATGGGATATTTCTAGTCAAATAGGCAATGGTAATGACCTAATTAAATGTACCAAGCATACACCATGACTTTACCTGAACATGCAGTAGCTGAGTTTACAAGGCACTTTCATAGCATCTCATTTGATCCTCACAGTCACAATGTGTGGTAGATGAGGCAGTTGACTTTATCTCCATTTTACAGATAAGAAAACTGAGGCTCATTAGGGGATGCAGACTGACTTCCTCCCCAGAGTCACAGCCAGTAAGTAAGTCTCAACTAGTGCTTGTCTGTGACAATACTGCTTGAAAGGATGATGAGGTTGCCCAGAGACCTGTTTGATATTGTAATCCTCTATTGTAAGGAAGAGTTGTATATTTCTTTGAGTTTTTGGAGCCTCCAGTCTGCCTGTGTTAGACTAGCACAGCAGTGCTGGGTGACACTGCCTGGCCTGTGGCGGGAAAGTAGTGCTTATATTTGGAAGTCATGCTCCTTTGCAGCCACACAGGATCCAGACATCAGCACTACTCTTAAATCCATCTGGTGGTCACATTATAGGTGCCTTATTTCCTAAGAGTAATTGTGTCTAGTGTCTGCAAATAGAATGATTCTATTTTTGAGAATTCCCATCTTTTATTTTTCAGACAGAAGGACTTTAACAGGAACCAATCCCAAGAGAGGAGAAAAGATGCTCTAACAGAAGAAATGACTAGTCACCATATAAAAAGTTCCTCTTTGAGATCCCCTATAAAGGAATATCTGAGACAAAGTTGAAGCACTGGAGAGGTAACAGGTCTAGACCAGAAGTGTTCAACCTTTTTTTTTTTTTTTCTACTAAACATTGGAAGAATAAGAGTTATCTCCGACCACACATCAAGTACAAGAACACTAATGAAAGCTGATAGCAAAAAAAGTCTGTGCATGCTTTTCATGATATCTGACGCCACAGATAAGCAAAAAAGTCCTCACAAAATCAGCGTGCAGCCCGGGGCCACAGGCTGGACACCCTTGGTCTAGACCAGTGGTTCTCAACCTTCCTAACGCTGCGACCCTTTAATACAGTTCCTCATGTTGTGGTGACTCCCAACCATGAAATTATTTTCATTGCTACTTCATAACTGTAATTTTGCTACTGTTATGAATTGTTATGTAAATATCTAATATGCAGGATGGTCTTAGGTGACCCAATTGAAGGGGTCGTTCGACCCCCTAAGGGGTTGTGACCCACAGGTTGAGAACCTCTGGTGTACACAGTATAGAAAGAGGGAGTGAAGATAGACTGAGGTGCTTTAAAGCTCTCTCGCAGCTGGGCGCAGTGTCTGGTGCCTATAATTCCGGTGATTTGGGAGGCTGAGCAGGATTACTTGAGGTCAGGTGTTAGAGACCACCTGGACAACATAGCAAAGCCCCATCAAATTAGCAGGCATGGTGCCATGTGCCTATCATTCCAGCTACATGGGAGGCAGAACCAGGAGGATTGCCTGAGGCCAGAGTTTAAGGCTGCAGTGAACTGTGATCTTGCTGCTACATTCAGCCTGGGTGACAGAGCAAGATTAGCACATTGGATCTGGATACAGGGCAGAGAATTATAAGTGAAACATCTTGCCTTGTAGTAGTTACTGTCCTTCATGGGAGCTGGGGCCCTATACTTTGTGTAGGGGTAGATAAAGGAGTCCAGTAATGGAGGTCCGCGACAAGTGGCTTTTTTTCTAATAAAAGCAGTATAAAGTAGATCTGTTTTGTCATCTTCCTTGTTTAAAAAAGACAATAGGTCTTCTGAGCAAGAATTTAATTATAATATAGCACACAAAAGGGCCAGAACTAGAGGGATTCCTTGGAAGTATCAATTCCTATTCCTCTTAAAACCTGATTTTGGTTCCCTTTGTTCTATGTATTTTGTTAGTGAGAGCACAAAAAAAAAAAAAATTTGCAAAACACTGTGCCATGTGTTGTAGGTAAGGGACTGAGAAATGAATAATGTTTTTGTGAAGGTGTTTTCATGTGATATTTTATAAACACATTAAAGAATTCCCATCTCTTAGCAATATAGGGAGGTTGGCTTTGCCCGGCAAAGGAGTTTCAAAATCCCTATTCAGAGTGGCGCTTCTCCTCCCCGGAGTTGATGTTTAGCATGAGCTGTCTGCTGTGTTTGCTACATCAAGGGTCTGGGTATCCATAGATTGTGGGGTATCAAGGAATGAGCAGCTTCAGATGATTCCTAATAGCTTCTGATGATGGGCTGAGTAAGAGAATACATGCACTTGGCAAATCCGGGGATCTCTGATCTCTAACTCAAGGGCAGTTTTATCTGAACCCCAAATATCGTGACACCGAGTACCATTACTGCACCAGTCAGGATAGTAGGCATCCATTATCAAAATTTACCTCTCACCTGGTAGGTGCCATCTAATAAGAAAGAAGACAGGTCATTTTAATCTCTTGGGATAATCACAGAAAATTGCAGCCCATACTCTTATATACAGAGTTCAGGTTTAGAAATACTCTTTGTTTTAAATCATGATGGTTCTTGACCCTAGCCATGTATTTGGGTCATTTTTCAGTGTTTGGAATTCCGGGAAAGAACCTTGACAGCCTTGTGTAATTCTACAGCATGAGACCTGGGTGACCTTTTGGGCAAAGTGCCAATGGCAGCCGTGTCTCATGTGTTGCGTTTCCCAGGATTTCCTGCAGTAAGAACTCACTGTGATTATGTAGTCTTTTGGCCAGTCTCAGGCAGCTCTGCCTTTAATTTGCTTAATTTTATTTTCTCTAACGAGGGAAAAGAGGCCCAATTTAATCTGTGCCTCCACAGGCATATTAAAGCTCATGTGTTAATCCGTTCTTACACTTCTACATTAAATGTCTTGGATAAATGGATAAATGCATGTGTTCCCAGCTTTAATTTTTTTTTTTTTTTTTGCAACAGAAAGATCAGAGTTCCGTGTGGCATTGTTGGATTTCACACAGAGACTCACTCGTGTGTCCATAAATCTGAATGTTGCCTTTAATTTTTCAAATCTATATAACCATGTGATTCATGCTGCAAATGAAATCAGGAAGCAGTGTAGTGTTGAAGCAGGAGTATTCTCCAATTCACTCGTCTTCCTGATCCTTGTACTTTATTTCATGTGTCAGTGTTTACATAACATATTGTATTTTCTGTGGAGAAAAAAGTGAAATAAATCATGGCAGTTTGATTTTCCTTTTCTTCATGTGACATTTTCTTTTTGGTTTTTAAATCTTTGTTGGTAATTGGAAACTGAAGGAGCTCAACTTCATCTGTCTTCCCCCTGGTCCTACCACTCCAAGTATAGTCCTGCCTTCTGTAGGTGAAATAATCCAGAATGTTTATCCTGAGAACTCGAGGAAGAAGACTTTGGGGAACCCAGTGAGGGTTAGTTTTATTTTACCTATGGAATTACTCAACATTTAAATGTTGTGCCTGAAAGAAATTAATTTCCTGGATCCTTGTTAAGTTTTTGGATTGAGAATCTCTCTCTGGGTTGTGAGAGTCTAAGGTTCATAGAAGTCCTCATCCAGTTGTATCTAACATCTGGGCAATTTCTGCCCTTATTGGAGTTATCAAAAGGAACAAAACTTTTTTTTTTTTTTGATAGAGACAGAGCCTCACTTTATGGCCCTTGGTAGAGTGCCGTGGCATCATACAGCTCACAGCAACCTCCTGGGCTTAGGTGATTCTCTTGCCTCAGCCTCCTGAGTAGCTGGGACTACAGGTGCCCACCACAACACCCGGCTACTTTTTTGTTGTAGTTTGGCCGGGGCCGGGTTAGAACCCACCACCCTCGGTATATGGGGCTGGCGCCTTACCAACTGAGCCACAGGCACTACCCAGGAACAAAACTGTTTGTTTTTTTTTTTTTTTGAGACAGAGCCTCAAGCTGTCACCCTGGATAGAGTGCAGTGGCATCACAGCTCACAGCAAGCTCCAATTCCTGGGCTCCAGCGAGTCTCTTGCCTCCGCCTCCCAAGTGGTTGCAGCCGTCATTGTTGTTTGGTTGGCCGGGCTGGATTCGAACCTGCCAGTTCAGGTGTACGTGGCTGGCGCCTTAGCCTGTTGAGCCACAGGTGCAGAGCCAGGAACAAAACTTTTTAACTTTTGATTTGATTTGATTTTTTAGGGGCAGATGTTCATTATATTGCCCAGGCTGGCCCGGAACTCCTGGGCTCAAATGATCCTTCTGCTTCAGCCTCTCAAATAGCTGGGACTACAGGTGTGCACCACTACACCCAACTGGAATAAAACTTTTTTTTTTTTTTGTAGAGATAGAGTCTCACTTTATCACCCTGGGTAGAGTGCCGTGGCACCACACAGCTGAAAGCAATCTCCAGCTCCCGGCTCAGGCAATTCTCTTGCCTAAGCCTCCCGAGTAGCTGGGACTACAGGCGCCCACCACAACGCCTGGCTATTTTTTTGTTGCAGTTTGGCTGGGACTGGGTTTGAACCCACCACCCTTGGTATATGGAGCTGGTGCCCTACCCACGGAGCCATAGGTGCTGCCCCCAGCTAGAATAAAACTTTTTTTAATAAATGAATTACTAATATCATTGCGATACTTTGCACTTTATATCCGATAATTTCTAGTAGCCACTTGAAATGGATCTTCTTTCTACAAGACCCAAAATTCTCTTGAAACTTGGTTTGATTTATTTCTCTTAAGTTGTTTTAGGGAAGGGTGATTTTATTAACATAATTCCAGGAGGGAGAAGTCCACAGCCTTAATTTTTGTCTAGGATGTTATCCTTTTCTCTTGTTTATTTGCTACTTTTACGCTTTTAGGACTGTCTTCTTCCTCTAAGGAGACTCCCTTTTCTGAACTCTATTGAGTACCATCTTAATTAATGACCTAAAACCTGAACATGCAAACCTTAGAAACCTGTCTCCCAAGAATACTGTTGGCATGAGAGAGGCAAAGACCATGTCATACTCCAATGTATTCCCAGCGTTCAATGTGGTCCCCTGGACATTTTGATACTGTACATCTTTATGGACAATGAAGAAAGAAGAAAGGTAAAAAGAAACCTGGAGCTAAGTTTGCAAACTCATCCTAGAAAAAGTGTTACATACCTCATTTCTGAATATCATCATACCGTTACTCTCACCTTCCGAGTCTTCCCCTTGGTAAGCTGTGCACCAACACGAGCACCTCGTCCACTCTTCACAGCAGTTTTGGAGCTCTTTTCTGGAGTGGCCATCAAAGCTGTTGTCATATTACCCTTGATGTCTTAAATGCCATCAAAATGTCTTTCTTTCCATATTTCCTTTATCTTCAGGTAAAGAAAAAAGTCACTGGTGCCAGACCAGAAGAGTAGGGAGGGTGTTCCAATACGGTCATTTGTTTACTGGCTTAAAAACTTTGTCATAGGTTTGGCACGCATAGCACAGTGGTTTCGGCACCAGCCAAACCATACACCAAGGTTGGTCCTGGACCTGGGCTGGGCCAGCTGACCAACAATGACAACTGGCAAAAAATAGCCAGATGTTGTGGTGGGCGCATGTGGTCCTAGCTACTTGGGAGGCTGAGGCAGGAGAATCACTTGAGCCCAGGAACTTGGGGTTGCTGTGAGCTGTGACACCATGGCACTCTACTGAGGGTAGAAACAAACAAAACTCTCTCACAGACAGTGCTGTGTGAATTGGGGCATTGTCGTGATACAAGAGCCAAGTTGTTGGCAAAAAGGTCATATCATTTTCATCTATATTTTTCATGCAGGCTTTTCAGTACTTCCAAACAGTAAACTTGGTTAAGTATTTCTCCAGTTTATATAAATTCATAACAAATAACCTTTCTGATGTCAAAAAAATTTAGCAACATTGTTTTGACTCTTTTTTTTTCTTTTTATTAAATTGTAGCTGTGTACATTAATGCAATCATGGGGTACCATGTGCTGGTTTCATATACAATCCGAAATACTTTTGTCAAACTGGTTAACATAGCATTCATAGCATTTTCTTAGTTATTGTGTTGAGACCTTTATTTTTGACTCTTAATTTGGACTGACAAACTATTGTGGTCTTCAAGGATTGACTGACTTCCATTTTGCACTTTGATGCATTGTTTCAGGGTCATATTGATAAACACATGTTTAATCACGAGTGATAACACGGCCCAAAACATGATCTTTCCTCTTCAAAAAGTCTTGGTAAACTTCTCTTTGTTGATGAGCTCCTTTGGGACTATTTTTGCACACAGGTTTTTTGTGCCAAGCCTTTCAGTTAAGATTTTTTTAACTATTTCTGGGCAATGCCTGTGGCTCAGTGAGTAGGGCACCAGCCCTGTATACCAAGGGGGCAGATTTGAACCTGGCCCTGGTTAAACTGCAACAAAGAAATAGCCGGGCGTTGTGGAGCCCAAGAACTGGAGGTTACTGTGAGCTGTGATGCTACCGCACTCTACCGAGGGTGATGAAGTAAGACTGTCTCTACAAAAAAAAAAAAAAAAAAAGAAAAATAGATTTTTTTAACTACTTCTGCTGATGTTTACTTGGTCTGCTGTGCATGTATGTTTCTCCCAGTCAGCCGATGATTTCAATGTATAATTCAATGAATTTTTGCAATGTTTTCATTAGTTCTGCTCTTTATGGCCACCCTGACCTTTCTTTATCAGTGACGCTTTCTCTCCCCTTAGAAAAATGTTTAATCCATTTGTTCACTGCCACTTTCTTCATGGCATTATCCCCATAAACTTGGGCTAACATACCCCTTCCACTCTTGCCAAGTTCAACAAGAAATTTAATGTTTGTTCATTGCTCTAATTTAAGCTCCGACATTCTTGCAACAGCCCACAAAAACTTTAATGAACACCAGTTGGCAAGACACTGCTACCATGTTGGAATGCACACAGCTGTGACACCACAGTTATGAGCTCTCACCATGCCGTTGGTACGGTGCTGCCAATTACAAGAGCATGATGGCAAGATGATGAACTTAATTGTCAGACCTCATGTACAGCTATTGCTCTCAAACTGGCTTAGAGTTTTAGACCACAGGAAATACAGCAGATCGTAAGTCCTGCAGTACTCAAAGGGCAATTTGAAAGATAGGAATGTAGCTATTTTAGCAAGTCTCCTGAAGTACACAGGCTTCTACACAAAAGCAGATTCCTCTGGTAACTTCTAAACAGAGAGATAGGATACCTTTTTTTTTGAGACAGAGCCTCAAGCTGTCAACCTGGACAGAGTGCCGTGACATCACAGCTCTCAGCAACCTCTAATTCTTGGGCTCAAGCGAGTCTCCTGCCTCCGCCTCCCAAGTAGCTGGGATTAGAGGCGCCCGCCACAACGCCTGGCCATTTTTTGGTTGCAGCCGTCATTGTGGTTTGGCAGGCCTGGGCTGGATTCGAACCCGCCAGCTCAGGTGTACGTGGCTGGCGCCTTAGCCCGTTGAGCCACAGGCGCCAAGCCGAGATAGGATAACTTTATTGAATATGTCTATCATGACTTGATTTTGTAGGGGCAGACATGAGTTTAGGAAAGCCTGTCCTTCCAGGTGTGAGGAGGTGCTTGGGTCCTATGAGCTGCATGCCTTGCTGGGAAGAGGCAGTTGGACTGCAAGATGCCCTTGTAGTGATATGCTCAGATTGAATACTACCAAGTAGCAAGTGATATTTTAGAACTGAAAGTTGTTTTTGCTCTATTCGACTGTGCAGTTCAGCATAGATCTGATTTCTAAACAAATTATAACCAAGAAATCTGATAAATGAAATCAGGAGGACAGTCTAGGAATTTCCTATTGTGGCTTCATAGAATTAATAGTCTGTTTAAATTAATAATTTAAACAGGTTCAGCACCTGTAGCTCAGTGCTTAGGGCACCGGCCACATGCACCAGGGCTGGTGGGTTCAAACCGGCCAGGGCCTGCTAAACAACAATGACAACAATAACAAAAAAATAGCCGGGCATTGTGGCGGGCGCCTGTGATCCCAGCTACTTGGGAGGCTGAGGCAAGAGAATGTCGTAGGCCCAAGAGTTTGAGGTTGGTGTGAGCTGTGATTGCTCAGCACTGTAAGGAGGGTGACAGTGAGACTCTGTCTCAAAAAACAAAACAAAACAAAACAAAAAACACTTGCATTTAAATAACATTTTACTTGAGTAGCTTTCTTTTTTTTTTTTTTTTAAGTGATTCTTCAGGTATCTTCATAAAATTCTTCCAGGTGGTAGCAGAACTTCTGTTTGGTTTTGGTTTTGCCTCTAGTTCGTGATCTTGTTCTGTCATTACATGACTAGAGTTAAAAGTATAAACCAGGAGACCTTTTAGTGGTCCTAACAGCCAAAAGATTGTGTGATTTAAGACAAACTTACTCTGACAAGGGCTTTTTTAAGACCTACAACCGTGGATTCCAGGACATTGCCTGCCTTTCTAAGGGCTCTCTTTGGCCTTCATTTGAAGTCAGAAGGCGTGTTTGGTAATTGGTGCCTTTAGCCTTTGTTTTTTTTTTGTTTTTGTTTTTGTTTTTTAATGCCTTGCATCCAAAGTGCCTTTAGCCTTTGATTAGTCATTTTAAATCACAAAAAATCGCAGGGTGGCAAATGAGAAGGGTGTACTTCTGGTTTGTTAGCTAGCTGCTTCAGCAGCACTGTACTTAAAAGGCTGAACATAAAGCAGCAGTTGTCAGCAGAGCAGTCACTTGGGGACCTTTAAACAATTGCCACTACTGGGTTAACCCCTCAGGAATTCTGAGTTAGTAGCCCAGGATAGGCCCAGGAATCATTATTTTTAAAAAACTCTCCAGGTGATTTATCTGTTATGTAGCTAAACTGCTCTTAATATAAAAGACCGAGAGGTAAGCAGCCATACCAAAGATCAAAGATAATTGAGCAGGAAAAATGTTTGTTGTCTTTTTTCGATTATGACCCCTGGTTGCCCAGGCCTTCTCTTTGCTTTTGGGCCTATCAGCTCTTACCTGCCCTATCTTCCATTCCCTCTGGGCCTGGCTTTCCGGGAAACGATTAACTAATATGGTGCTGCAGTACACTAATGGATGTTAATAATTTACTGTGGTTCTCCTGCCATTGAGCCTCTCATCTCAGTAAATTGAGTAATAACACATATGGGAAACAAAAATGACTATAATTTTGACAATTTCACACCTAGTCAGTGCCATTTTATTGATGTATTTATTAGGTGGGAGGACAGAGTTTGAGCAGGTAGATCCAAACTTCAGGAAGAGCCAGGTCTTCAAATTCAATCCTAATAATTGGTACTGCTTGGACTACTCAGATAAAGGCTTGTGTGTGTGTTGAGCAGAACAATGGATAAAAAATTATGTGTGGGAATTAAGCCCTCCTGCTGCAGGACACCCTGGGGGAGCCTGCTTTGTGTAGTTTTCTTTTTTTTAATTTTGAGACAGATTCTCATTTTGTCGCCCTCGGTAGGGTACTTTGGCATCACATTTCTCAACAATCTCAAACTCTTGGGCTCAAGCAGTTCTCTTGCCTCAGCCTCCCTAGTAGCTGGGACTACAGGTACCTGCCACAATGCCCGGCTATTTTTAGAGATCGGGTCTTGCTCTTGCTCAGGCTGGTCTCAAACCTGTGAGCTCCGGCAATCCACCCGCCTCGGCCTCACAGAGTGCTTGGATTACAGACGTGGGCCACCATGCCTGCCTTTTGTGTAGTTTTTTTTTTGCAGTTTTGGCCCGGGCTGGGCTTGAACTCACCACCACTGGTATATGGGGCCGGCGCCCTACTCCTTGAGCCACAAGTGCTGCCCCGTTGTGTAGTTTTGAAATATACTTGACTATTTGAGATAAGCAAATTGAAGACCCTACTTTACTTTTGTTATTTTACCCCCGTCTGATGGAGAGAGAGCCTCTCCAGAGCTGCTCCCACAACCTCAGACATGGGAGCAAAGGTTAATCTCATTTTGAGAGAAATGACCTGAAATGTGTTCATTCCACCAACAGGAAGACACACGTCCTGTCTTCCTAGTTCTTATCTCCCTGTTAACAATATGTCTCTAAGTTTTCCTGGCATCTCCTATAATGTGTTCACAGTTTTCCTTGCCGGGAAAGTATTTGCAAGGATATGTAGAAAATGACACTTATTTTTTAGTGTTACATTTCTAAAAGAATCTTCCGAAGTTTTTTCTTTTAACTCAGCCCTTCCTTTGAGGCTTTTTCTGTATTTGTTTTTCTGTAGTTCTCCCAGTCTGTTAGTCTAGAAAACAGCACCAAAGTTTAAGTTTGTTGCCATGTTTTTTGTTTTGATTTTCTTTTACTCCAAGTATCACTGTCTTACAATCTAAGGCCACCTCATCTGCCAGACCCTGACAGGCTCCCTCACGCCCAGCAGAGGGCATTCTATTCTCACTAAAAAAACATCAGAGCTCTGGTTCCTCCAGCAACTTAGTTTGCTTGAGTATTTGTCGTGTTCTTGGTGTAATTCCTGTGTAAGTTGAAATATTATAGTCGCATTTCTTTAGAATCTGTATTCCTACATTGCACTCTTCTATTGCTATAATTGCAAAAATTTCCTGGGAAAAACTATGTCCATAACTTACCAGGGAGGGCATGAATTGTCCATCCCAATAGTGATTCTGTGATTGGTAGACGATTCACAAATCAACTCTTCCCAGCTGATTTCAGTTCTGCTTGGCGTGACCTTGATTGTATTGGTAGCTAATAAAAGATACATATGTTTGGGTGAGAGAAAGCAGCTACTTTTAGGGGCCATTACCAGCTGTTTGTCCATTTTCAAGATCCAAATACCTGTATGTGTAAAACCGTATCACATGCACAGTTCTGACTTCATCTCTGGTAACTTACTGATACTGTCACAGGAAACCTCCCCCAAATATGAATGTCCGGGCTTCTCTCCTTCAAATGCTAACACCTTATTCACCAGCACAGAAGCCCAAGGGACAGTAATAGCACTTAGCAGGGCCTGAGCCCTGTAAGTAAAAGGCCTTAGAATGCCTTTGATTGTCCATGGAGTAAAAGTAAACATTTGCAGAAGGAAGTAGAATTTGTATTTTAAAAGCGTTGGATAACCAGCTAGGCAGATTTGGGCCCTAAAGGAACAGATGAGGTCAGCTCTGCTGGGTACACTTCGAGGGGGATTCCCTTCTTTCTATCTCTGATACCCTCCTTGAGCTCAGTCTTAGAAATACACGAGGACTGTATGGATTTTACATTGGTGTCTTTTTTTGTGTACAAGAGATTTGTGTTGTAAATAAATAACATGAATAACAGCTAATGCTAGGCACCTCATTGATGGTGTTACTCTTATATCAGTCAGGGGCAGAGTAGACTTACAGCCCTTTGTTCATCCTAGCTTGATGCCTGGGTTGGTGGCCAGAGCTGTTTCATGCCTAGGGCACAGGAGAAAAAAAAAAATAACAGCTAATGCTTATTAAGAATTTATTATATGTCAGGAATGTTTTATACTTGATCTTAGCAAAAAGGCTGAGAAATGATAAGGAATGTTTTCAGTTGTTTTTTCCCTCAGTCCTCACAACAACCTTATGAGATCTTAACTATTACTAGCCTCTTTTTATAAATAGGGAAACTGAGGCTTGGAGATATTATTATTATTATTATTTTGAGACAGAGCCTCAAGCTGTCACCCTGGATAGAGTGCTGTGGCATCACAGCTTACAGCAACCTCCAACTCCTAGGCTCAAGCGAGTCTCCTGCCTCCACCTCCCAAGTAGCTGGGACCACAGGCGCCCGCCACAACGCCCAGCCATTTTTTGGTTGCAGCCATCATTGTTGTTTGGCGGGCCCGGGCTGGATTTGAACCCGCCAGCTCAGGTGTACGTGGCTGGTGCCTTAGCCCGTTGAGCCACAGGCGCTGAGCCGTCTTGGAGATATTATTAAGTGTCTTGCCTGAGATCACCTAGGTATAAAATTGTAGGTCTGGGATTCAAACCCAAGTAGTGACTTCAGAGCCTCTTTTTTTGGCCTGTTTGAAGTTCACAGTCATTGACCCTTTTTTGGATATTATGTTGGAGAATTTAGAAGGATTGTATCAGCTGAGATGAGAACAGGATCTAGTCAAAGATGTTTTACATCTTAATCTGCTTCCAGTAACCACACCCTGGAGGTGGTCCAAGTGGGACCGAGTGTGCAGATGGTAACTTTGGTCTTTGCAGGGGCTTTTTGTGAACACCCTGGCCCCCCGCTAATTATAATCACATAGATCAGATAGGGAGCTTATTTACTGAAGTCCTAGAAGGTGGTGGAAATTCCAGTTTCTGATTACACTCCCAGCTGGATTTCTGCCAAATGTGCGTGGTGTGTACAGGGGATTTTGGCACTGATCCTTTCTTACTCCTGTGACTCTTCTCCCAACAGTCCTGCTGGGCAAGTCAAACAAGGAAGTAGGAAATACCATCTTCAAGAGAGACCACAGGCAGAAGCTTTCAGGGGAGTGGGAATATTTTAAGTAAGCCTTGCTTTTGCTAAATCAAGCCTCTGTCTAGCTGGAACCTTGGGCAGTGTAGTAGCTGCTACTTAAGATGGCTTGGTCTAGTACACAACACGGCGTAAGAGGCTTTCAAAAATAAGAGAGAGGAAGGACATCTGGGCTCCATGGACCCTGTGGACATAGCAAGGCTAGACAGAGAATAGTGGGCACATCTATTATTCATATCTGTGGATACCAGAGGAGGCAGAATACAGTTTGTTTCAACAGATAATGAAAATGGTTCAAAATTCAAAAAGCCTATATGCAATGTGTTATCCTGGAGTGGGTCCTGCAACAGAAAAAGGACATTAATGGAAAAATTTGAGTAAGATTTGGAGTTGAGTAAATAGTTAAAAAAAGCACAAAGGAATATACTATATATGAAAAAATAATCTCCTTTCCATCTCTCTTCTCTGGGTACCCAGTTACCTTCCAATTAGCCAGTGTTATTGATTAACTAATTAATGTTATTAGTTGTGAGTGTGCTTCTAGAGTTTTGTTTTGTTTTTGAGGCAGAGTCTTACTCTGTTGCCCTGGCTAGAGTACCATGGCGTCAGACTAGCTCACAGCAACCTCATACTCCTGGGCTCAACTGATCCTCCTGCTTTGGCCTCCTGAGTAGCTAGGACTACAGGTGCTCACTATGATGCCTGGCTAATTTTTTTATTTCTAGTGGAGACAGGATCTTGCTCTTGCTCAGGCTGGTCTCAAACTCCTGAGCTCAAGCAATCCTCCTGCCTCAGCCTCCCAGAGTACTAGGATTATAGGTATGAGTCACTGTGCCTGACCTCAGATTTTTTTTTTTTTTTTTTGAGATAGAGTCTCATTATGTTGCCCTTGGTAGAGTACCATGGTGTCACAACTCACAGCAGCCTCAAACTCTTGGGCTTAAGTAATTCTCTTGCCTCAGCCTCCCAAGTACCTAGGACTACAGGTGCCTGCCAAAACACCTGGCTATTTTTTTGTTGTACTTGTCATTGTTGTTTAGCAGGCCTGGGCCAGATTAGAGCCTGCCAGCCCTGGCATATGTGGCCGGCGCCCTAACCACTGAGCTATGGGCGCCGAGCCCTCAGATTTTTTTTATACATATACAGTATTATATAAACATTGTATTTTACACAAATGGTACAGTACTATGCACACTGTTCTGGCCCTTGCTTTAAAAAAATTTAAAGATAATTTTAATATTAGCCATTTAACAATAATCTATTATTTCTGAACGTTTTCAACTTAACATGCATGTGAAATCTTACTAACACTATGTACCTTGCCTTTTCACTTAACACTGTAACAAAAGGTTTTTGTTGAGTGGGGCGTATAGCATCTGGCAAGATAACCAGGGGTTCTCTCCTGAGAACATTAGAGCCCATTATGAGACTCAAAAGCCTAAGACTTTGGAGAAAAGTCACCCTGCCTGTTTGATCTTCAGGTTTGCTAGAGGAAGTGCTGATTCTGACTGCTGTACTTGGGGAGGGGCAGTCTGCACACCTTGACTGTGGATCTTCAGATGTTCTCTTTCTGTGTTTGGCATGGACACCAGCTTCATTGAGCCCTTAGTAACAAATAACACAACTTCTAACATTCGCGTAGTACTTTCTGTGAACAAAGCACTTCTCATCATGGATCAGAACTCCTCACGAAAACTTTAAGAGGTAAAACCAGTGGAAAAAAATCTTCTGGAGTTGGGTCTTCTGGCTCTAAGTCATGCCCTCCTTTCATTCCTCCGTGCTGGTCCTCTTTGTTGCCAAAGCTCAATTGATTGGAATGTTTTCCTACCTGCTCCTACTTCCTCAGTAGATAATAACCCACCATGGCTAACATTTGAGGGCTGTCTTTTACCAGACACTAACTAAGTATTTTATACTTAGTGCATAACAACCACATGAGGTAAGCTTGACAGCCCCATCTACAGAGGTAGAATCCAAGATTTAGAGAGGATAAGTTGTTCACCCAAAGTCACGCAACTAGTAATTGATGGAGATGGGATTTCAATCTACATCTTCCCGAGTCCAGAGCATACTCTCTTAACTATTGTATAAACTTCTGAACCAGAACTGACTGTTCTATTTCTTCGATTTGCTCTTTCCAAGAAATCAAGCACAGTTTTGCCTTGGAAATCCAATACCTTTTTTATATATAATGATAAGCTGTTAAATGGAGATAGGGGGTAATCCCTGATTATGAGTTCCGCAGCTGCTTCTGATTTATTGTGTGACTTTAGGTAGAGTCTCTTTCTCTACCTAAAGTAGAGATTAAAATGGGATTAAAAGTTTGCCACAAAGAAAATAGAGAAGGGAAAGAGGGCACAAATATTGAGGTGAAATTGGGGGGAAAATATTTGAATTCCACAGAATGATGACATTCTTTGCATAAATATAAATATTAATGCTATGGTAATAAATGCTACTTTGCAATGAAATAAGTAAAGACTTAGAAATTGGTTTACTAGGGTCATCTTGCTAAATAAAGATATTTGGAAAATGTCTATGTGTGCTTCAGGTTTTCTGTGAATGAACTGGGCCATCTACCATGCTCCTGATGGCCCTTTCTGTGAGACAACAATCCGGGTCTGTCCTGAGAATCACCTACAGGTCTATTAGGCCTGTCTGCAGTGGGGGACTCAGGAGCAGATCAGCATTTGAATAAGTGCCTATTTGTAAAGCTCTGTATTAAACGGGAGGCAAAGGGCCGGAATAATGATCATGATGTCATCCAGACTTCCTCAGGACTACCTTTTTCTGATGTGACACTGAGAGCTGTTACAAGCTCATCCCATCTGCCTGTACTTCCCCATATTCTTGATGCTTTGTCTTAGAGGATCTGGGCAAGTCGAACCCAATCTTCCCTTGATTCACACTGGATGAGTGAACTGCATGTGGGAGCCAGAACTCAGTGCTTTTGTGCTGAGAATGTCACGTTGTTTCCTAAGGGCTGCCTTAAATCCTCAATCTAAGCTCAGCTGTTGCCTCCGGCAGTTCCCTGGTTATTAATTTCTTGTGGTGTGTGTGGGAAGTAGAGAGGAGGCCTGAGGGAGCAATAAAGGGGATAGGAGGATATGGAAATAGCTCAACGCCACAGTGCTGTATTGCGAATGCTTGGCTAACTTCCAGAAATCCAGCAAAAGAGGAATCACCTTTTTAATCTGGCAAAACCTACAAACTATAGAGATAGAATTGTGTATCATCAATAAGCAGTTATACCTATCATTTGCTTTTTCTGGACAGAGATGGCTTCTGAAAACTTTTCAGTCTACCTAAGCAGGTGCTTTTTCCAGATGAACTTTTTTTTTTCCAATTTTCAAACTATTCATTATATGCTATCATGTTAATAACATAACAAAGTATCAAAGAACATTGTTTTAATAACACAATGACAAAACACCCAGTTAAATGGTATAGTTTTAATGTAAGTAAAAAGTGAATCCCTACCAAACTTTAATGTCAAAGTAAACATTATTTCAAAAGTGGCTTTAGAAAGCCTTAAAAGTTAATACATATTTAAAGGAAGTATCCACCAAAGTGGAAGATAGATCAATATTGAACAGAATCATGACATTTATACTTTTAGTTTTAGTCAAATAATCCCAAATAAGATTAAGAACCACAATATGGTAGTCAGCTAAGAACTTCATTTTAGTGTATGAACTACTTAAAACTACATATATATTTTCAAAGTTAGGGAAAACACACCTTAAAATAGTAATATAGTGTCCTTTAATTTAAATGTTGAGAAGAACTTTGAAAATGTTTAGAAGAAAAAGTAACTTCATATATGTTCCTTTGGTTTGCTGAACTTTCTCCTTTTTGTTGTAGACTCTTGACTAGAAGAATCAAAGTGATGGAGAACCGTTTTCCCAGATTCATGGCGGCTTCTCTTCCATTTTTCTTTAGAAGATTTTATTGGTTGATTTCCATTTGCCATTTTATTCTGAAAGATTTTTCTACTTCTTGTTTTGCTTTCAGACATATCAAGTTCAGATGTTTTACTAACTAACTGCTCAACCTGAGAATGAGAAATTAAAAGATCTGGACTTTCCTTAGGCCTCTTAATTTCATCTTCCTCACAAAATGAACTTGGTTCTCCAAATTCAGAAGATCTAGGGTTTTTCTTCCAACCTTCCATTTTAGTTTCAATGTCAAAATCATCATAATGCTCTTGTTCATCTCCCATATCATCTTTGTCCATCAGGATTTTTTGAAGTGGTGTTTTGGTGATAGTATAGCTGAGTCAATATTTTCCATTCGTTCCTTTTCAGTGGTCATTTTTACTTTGAAGGTGTGAAAAGGTGTTGGGACTTCTCCCACATTTAAGTACATAGGCTCCCCTTCAAATATTACTCCTTCACAGTCGCTATCCTTAAAACCGGGAGGCTGATAATCTGGGGGCGTGACTTCATTGTAGTAAAAAAGTTTCTTGGTCAAACAAACATCATTAGGTAAAGGTCCCAGATTTTGCATCAGAATATAAATCTTGCGAATGAGGAGAATACTTGCTTTCTTGGTGTCAGCAGATGACAAGCTAGATTTGTTACTCTGGTTTTTACTTGTGAAGTCCATGACTGGTCCATTATTGGTGTATTTGAATTTGAATTGATAACATTCTGAAATTGTCTGAGGCTCTTCTGGATTGGTGTATACAGCTAGAACAATCATCCTTAGATATTTTTTCTATAAAGCATCATAGCATCCTAGCATCCACTTCACTAACTGTGTAGATCCTGGATGATTTTTATCTTCTTTCAGAATTTTGACACAAAGATCATCTAGATATCTTGTTCCATAAGCACATTCTGGAAATATTCCTCTCAAATATGTGATGCAGGACACGGAAACTGGGAGGAGCCTCTTCACTAACACCAAAGAATGTTGCTCAGTTGATATCTTATTAAGAAATACCAATGCACTCATGGAAGTCCTCTGCAACTGTGCTGTGGCCACCTTCTTCTGATAAAAGTATTTTCTTTAACTCAACGCAACATCTGACAGGCAGGCTCCGGCTACCGGAAGACGTGCAGGAAGCGTCTCCCAAATGAGCTTTTAAATCAATGACTTTCAAATGTCAAAGCACATTAGAAACACCTAGTGGATACCATAAAATGTCTGGTCCCATTCTTAATATGTCTGGTTGAAGGCTAGTAGTCTGCATTTTTAATAGGCAGTTAGATGCTTAGGTGATTCAGATGGTCAGCCTTACAGTCTGGCCCAGTTTTTGAAATAGCCTCTTTCCGCGGCAATCTGTTTTAATCACTTTCTTTATTGATGGATTTATTAGCGTCTTCATGTTTATTACCTGTTTCATTCTCACGGCATCAGAGTAACTCGATCAGGAACCAGAGATGATTAGCTCCGTTTTATTGGGGGTGAGGGGGTGAAAGGCAGGACAGAAGCATAGGGAGAGGTCGGCCATGATGAATCAGAAACAGAGACGGGAATTGAAGTCCAGAATTGATGACTCTAGAACCAGGCATTCTCAGCTTTGTTATTTCATATTTAATCATAGTTATTCCTTAGACCTCCAATTCACCGTGCTTGAGTAAGCAAAGCATATTTGAGTTTTAAACAAAACAGTTTAGCATCAATGTCCCAGATTTTGTTAGCATATTGAGGTTCTCCTGAGTTTAAGCTAGTATCTAGATGATAATATGTGTGGAACTGACTTAATCTGCTTCTCTCTGCCCTTGCTTCCTTGATCATTTCTGAAGACTTTTTACATAAAGTATAAGGGAAAAGTTTTCTCCTTTGCATGCAAATAGGAACCCTATCTGATGGTCTAATTGGTAAAGTACTAAATTGAAAACCTCCTAACTTTCTCTCTTAAACTTGGGTAGTATGTGGGTCCATTTTTAAAGAAATAAAAAATACTGAAAACTCTCAATGTAAATGATTTTTATTATGTTACTTACATTTACAAATATGAACTACGAATATATTTTTTATTTATAACTCTTACACAGCTAAAAAAATTTACAAATTAAATACAAATGAAACCACACAACTAATACTATTCAAATTAATAGGACTATAGTAATTTGTCATAGTAAATGATGTATTTTTCTATAACTAAGTTATCCCTTGTATTGTATGGTATTGCCTGCCAAAGCTAAGCTTCTTTTGAGTTTTATATGTCTATGTACCAAGTGACCTAGGATATCTTAATTTTCTCACTGATTTCTCACTACTCAGAGCGTGTAGTTCCATGATGTCATTTGGCTTTCATTCTGAGTATGAAAACATCATTATTTTAAAACTCCTTTTCTCATTATTTCAAAACAATAAAAACAGCAGTAAAACACACATGCAAATGTAGGTGAAACTGAGTGGCAGTACTGAGTTATTTATTTTTTTGTTGCAGTTTGGCTGAGGGCAGGTTTGAACCCGCCACCCTTGGTATATGGGGCCCTACTTACTGAGCCACAGGTGCAGCCCAGTACTGAGTTATAAAGTGGTCAAATATCCAGAATGTTTATGCAAATCTAAAAAAGAAAATAACAAAATGAAAAGAAAATGAAAACCCTAGAGGATACATCCACAGACCTAATTTGAGAAAAACTGTTCAGGTCTCTTGGGTCCCAAAGGTTCATTACTACCAATGGTTCTATCTACCATGCTCACTACCAAGAACCTCAAATTTTAAAAAATGTAGTTTCCTAAATTGCATTTATTAATAATTTTACAATTTTTTTATTAATCACACACATAGAATTACTACTTCAGAGCTTGGGATCATCGTATGTAGTTGTTATTGTAAGTTACTTAAATTCTAGCCCAAAACAAACAAAAGAAAGGACATTCTAGTTTTTCCTTGCAGCCTGCAACAGAGTAAGTGAAAATTTTCCATTCAGTTTTGTTAAGAAAGAACTCCAGACCTCTCCTTCTTGCACAGCTGCCTTTGAGGACTCCCGGAGGTCTAGGGAGGCCGGCCAGTTTAGGCTTTCTTGTACAAGCAAGGTAGCCACTCCACCCAGTTTGGAAGGATTAAAGCTTGTCCTAGTTTTGTTTCATTGTTGTACTTGTAGCATGCTAAAGAGCTAAAAAATGGGAGGAAGAAAATACAACAGAAGGCACCATTCCAGTACCAAACTGAAAAGAAACACAAAAACAAGAGAGCAGCATGTTTTTAACAGCTTGCGTGGAAAAAATATTGACTGGGGAGTTTGGACAGCACTGTTCATTTTCTCTCACCGCCCGCGTTATTTGTCTTAAGGGAGCAGGAGCCAGATACAATCTTGGAGAACAGGCCTAAGGAAGAAGCGGAGGGGCTGCGTGCAAGCTTGAGGCTGAGCGCAGAAATCAGGGCTGGAAACCCAGTGGCTCAGGGTCAGGATGAATGAAGTCAGGGGAGGTGCTAAAGCCTTTTTCCTCCTGGCTCTGGGCACCGGCTTCAGCCGGCCTGAGTCCTAAGAGGGCACAGCACGGCTCATCCAGGAGGGTCCCGGCCCCTTGAGAACACGAGGATGAATGCCTGCCCCTGTTTCCTTCGGCCGGCGAAAGGTCACGGAGGTCCCATTCCCTTCCTCAGCCCACCCTTCCTCTGGAGTTCGGACCCGCAACTCTCGCAGTGGGGGTCGGAAGGGTTCCTCCCTGAGCGAGGGCAGGGCTGGGCTCCCCGGCCTGCACCCCGCCCGCGCGCCGGCCTCAGCCCCAAATCCGCGGGCGCGGGGCGGGGCCCGGGCGCGGGGCAGGGCCTGGGCCCTGAGCGGGCGGCGGCCAGGGCGCGGGGCGGGGCCAGGGCGCGGGGCGGGGCCTGGGCCCTGAGCGGGCGGCGGCCAGGGCGCGGGGCGGGGCCAGGGCGCGGGGCGGGGCCCTGAGCGGGAGGCGGCCAGGGCGCGGGGCGGGGCCAGGGCGCGGGGCGGGGCCTGGGCCCTGAGCGGGCGGCGGCGACCAGCGGGAGGAGAAAGAACATGGCGGGTGCGGCGGGGCCCGGGGCTGGCCCGGCAGCAGCAGGCGGAGATGGGGACGATTCGCTGTACCCGATCGCGGTTTTAATCGACGAGCTCCGCAATGAGGACGTGCAGGTACCGGACCGAGGCCGCCAAGTCGAGGAGGGCCTGGCCGGGCGCGTGGTAGGGAAGAGGGAAGGCCAGAGACGCGGTGCGGGAGGCTTGGGGATTGAAGTAGCCGAACTCGCAGCAGAAACTTGACGGGGAGGCGAGGAAAGACTTCTGAGGGGCTTTCGTGGCGCGCCCGCCCCTCCCGGGACCCCTCGGCGCCCCGCCCCCGCCCCCTGAGGCGTCGTCCTGGCGCCCGGTTGGGCGTCGGGGAACCGGCCCCCGCCGGGCGCTCCTTCCGGGCGCGGTCGGTCCCGGGGGACCCGGAGCGGGAGGAGCGCGGAGCCCGCCGCGGGGGTCGCAGCGAGCTGCGGCTCGGCTCGGCTCGCAGGTGCCCGGGGTCCTTTGCTGTGCAGCCCGGTGCCGTCCTGGAGGCTTGGGAACTGGCTGGGCTTACTGGGTGGAAAGAGAGCGGGATGGCTGATGAACCTAGACGGAGTCGGTGAATCAGCCCCGATGGAACTTTCCTTTGAACAGGCAGGGGTTGTATTCAGCCATTTCACCTGCTTCACCGTCGCCCAAGTTTTATTCTGTTTAAAAATTATATTACTTTCTGAGTCTTGTATACTCTTTCATTCATTCTCTTCTGGGCCCTTTTGAGTATTTCTCCTGGGAAAACTTCCTCTGGCTAACGAGGCTGAGTTGTACCACCCCTGAGGTCCTTATGAGGTTCCTTATGAATAGGATCTAAATGAAAGGTCCTCCTTCATCTGTATATCATGATTTCACTTGTTTGGCTTTTGTCTAAATTGCAACCGTTTCTTTACTTTGTTCTTTCTACTTTCTTTTTTAAAGCTCCGACTTAACAGTATTAAGAAATTATCAACAATTGCTCTAGCACTTGGAGTAGAAAGGACGAGAACTGAACTGCTGCCATTCCTCACAGGTTTGTGAATCTTTGTTTAAAGAAAGGCCTGGACATTCCATTTTCCAGTGTCTTTCAAAACTTTGTTTTTCAGGGTGGCGCCTGTGGCTCAAAGGAGTAGGGCCCCATATGCTGGAGGTAGTGGGTTCAAACCCAGCCCTGGCCAAAAACCGCCAAAAAAAACAAACAAAAAAAAAAAACTTTGTTTTTCAGTTTGTTACCCACAGTTGCATTAAGTACTAAACTGAGCTAGGTGCTTTTTGTGCAAAAGAAACAGAATAAAACATATTGTAAGGTTGTGGCCAGATGTATTTAAACATGAACTGATAACTGGGAGCATGACTTTTTAATTCATTCAGTAAAACATCCAGGAAGACTGTTGATTGAAGAGAAGAAAGAAAATGCTGTTAGGATTCTGACTGGGCCATCTTAACTGGCTACATATGGAGTCTCTTCCTAGTTTTGTGAGTGTCCAGCTCTGGGCCATCTATACTTGTTGATGAGTACTTGGTTGGTGTCATTTCCAGATACAATTTATGATGAAGATGAGGTACTGTTAGCCCTTGCTGAGCAGCTGGGAAATTTTACTGGCCTGGTGGGAGGTCCTGACTTCGCCCACTGTCTGCTGGTGAGTATTTGTATGTACCTACCCTCCTTCTAGAACTTTTGCAGTATAAACGCTATATTGTTTGGTGACAGGCACACAGCAGCATTTTTATGGGCAGATAGTCATAATATTAGTCATGAGAGAACAAGTAATGTAGGTACTTTGGACTCAACCTTTCTTATTTTTCTATCTACGAATAAAAGAACTTCTGTTTTTTCTGCCTCTGTAGACCTACTACTTTAGAGGTTGAGAGAAAAAGGGATTTGATAGTTACGATTTTTTTTCTGAAATTGGAAGTCTTAATTCTCACCTAGGAAGGTCTTGTCATTAATTGTTAACGTAAGTTTTGCTTCTGGCTTTGTGGTTTGATGAGTTCAGTTCAATTTTTGTTGACATTTATTGAGAGTCTAGTATATCAGGCAAATAGTTAAGTTATCAGTGTTAATGTTAAAGATGACCAGTGGTGAATGGAATGAGCTGTCTTGTCTTTGTGTGTCAGCAAATAATTGCTGTACAGGCTTAAAGGGAAAAAAATAGAAACAACTACAAATTACGCAAATAATAGAGAGGAGAAAGAGATTAAATTTAGGATGCTCAGGGAAGACCTCTTGGGAGATGACCTGAAATAGGTTTTAAAGGATAGCTAGGAATTCAGTAGTTGGACAAGGTAGGGATATTTGCTTCAGGGCTTTAAGTATGTTTATGTGATGCTGACTCTTGTGATTCCTATTTCTATCTCTGATTTTTCCATGGAACTCCAGAGATAGATTGATGATAGATTACAGAGATAGATTTAGATATGTATATATTGGTGTATATCTGCCTATGATTTTTTTACTTGGATGTCAAACAGGTATTTCAAATTTAACATACTTGAACAGAACTCAATTTTCTCCCCAAAAGATGCCTCTTGTTTTGTTGCTCCTTCTACCCAATTGTATCACCGTCTGGTACCTAGTTACACAAACTAAATTTAAAACCTAGAAGGTTTTCTTTCTTTTTTGTTTTTGAGACAGAGTCTCACTTTGTCACCTTTGGTAGAGTCATGGCGTCACAGCTCACAGCAATCTTAAACTCTTGGGTTAAAGCAATTCTCTTACCTCAGCCTCCCAAGTAGCTGGGACTTCAGGCACCTGCCACAACACCTGGCTATTTTTTGTTGCAGTTGTCTTTGTTGGTTAGCTGGCCCAGGCTTAAGTTCAAACCCGCCAACTTCAGTGTATGTGGCTGGCACGGTAACCACTGTGCTTTGAGTGCTGAACCCCTAGAAGATTTTCTTTAATGAGTAGATTACAGTGTGGAGCAACCTTTTAGAAGGTGTGTTTTTTTTTTTTTTTGAGACAGTCTTACTTTGTCATCCTGGGTAGAGTGCTGTGGCATCATAGCTTACAGCAACCTCAAACTCCTGGGCTTAAGTGATCCTCTTGCCTCAGCCTCCCTAGTAGCTGGGACTACAAGTGCTCTCTACAACGTCTGGCTAGTTTTTATATTTTTAGAAAAGTCGGGGGTCTCACTCTTGCTCAGGCTGGTCTGGAACTACTGAGCTCAGTTGGTCCACCCACCTGAGCCTCCTAGAATGCTAGGATTACAGGTGAGAGCCACCGCGCCCGGCCTAGAAGGTTTTGGATTCTCTTTACCTTGTTCCCACATCTAATTCATTAGTAACTCCTATGGAATCTGCATATATTTAAATCAGTCCACTTTCTTCATCCTTCCTGCTGCCACCGTAGTCCAGACCACCACCATCTTTTGTCCTGATGACTGCAGTTGCTTCCTAACTAGTTGCCTTCCACTTTTGCCTTGCACCCCACCCCCATAGTTCACTCTTCACCCAGCAGGTAGACCACTCCCTGCCTTGGCTCTTAGAAAATCCAAACTCTGTGCAAGACCTACCATGACCCGCTTCTGTAGGCTTAGTGTGTGGTGTGCTCCCTCTTGATAATCTCATTCCACTCACGTTGGTCATTTTTGTGCTCTTTGAATAAACCAAAGTCATGATTCCCTTAAGATCTTTGCTCTAGGTCTTTCCTCTAATAAAATGCTCTTGGGTTCACTTCTGGTCGTTTAGATTTCAACTCTTCAATGCATCTCCTCAGAGAGATCTTCCATGACCACTCAGCTTGAAATAGTTGCCAGTCACCCCTTATCACATCCTATTTTTTCTACAGAGTACTGATCACCATCTGCTTGTTTTCTCGACTGATCCTTGTCTTCATCCAGTAGAATATAAATGCCATTAAGGCCAGGAACCTCGTCTGCTTTGTTCTTCTGTATCCTCAGTGCTAGAATATAACAATAATCATTTATTGAAAGAATGAGTTGCAGAGGCTTAGAAACATGAAGCATGTGGGGGTGGAATATTAAGTGTTGGCTGGAATAGGCAAGAGTGGTCACCAAGGGCCAGTAGGACCAGGGCATTGAAGTATTGGGTAGAGCTCAACTCAAGGGACAGCTCAGCAGTGATTCTCAGGAGCTTGGTCTTACTCTGTGGGATTGATAGATTATTCCCTGACCCTCTATGATAGGAGATTGTGGTAGGCAGGGGAGAGATCTTGAAAGGCCTTGGCAAATTAGAAGCATCTTTTCATTTGGCTTGTGAAATACACCATGGGAAAACTGAGTACTGCCTAGGTCTATGTATCAAATAATTTAAAATATTCTGTTAGGCAGACACCCTTTTTCCTTTGACCCATTGTCTTCTTTTTCATTCTGTTGGTCAGTTCTGCATATGGGGCTTGTATTTTATGTATAACGTCTCAAGCTCTTGGCATGTGCCAAATCTACCAGTCCCAAATGCAAACCTAGTAAGGTAGAGGTTCAGAGAACCAGCCTGTTTTCACTTTTTACTGGGCCATGGCATATTCAGTCCTACTCCAGACCATCAGCCCTTTTGATCTCTTCTCTTTCTAAAGCTGCAAGCAAGCTGTCCTACCATCTCTGTACTCCTCATCTGATTGTTCTGGCAGAAATTCCGGCTCTGTGGCTCATGAGAAGATTCTGAATGTATTCTGGAAAAAAATGACTTTGTACTCATTATTTATAAGTTAGATAAATTTATTTATTTTTATTTTTTGAGACAGAGTCTCTCTTTGTCACCCTCAGTAGAGTGCTGCGGTGTCACAGCTCATAGCAACCTCCAACTCCTGGGTTAGGCAATTCTCTTGCTTCAGCCTCCGAAGTAGCTGGGACCACAGGCGCCCCCCAGAATGCCCGACTGTTTTTTCGTTGCAGTTTGGCTGGGGCCAGGTTTGAACTTGGCACGCTCGGTGTATGGGGCCAGCGCCCTACCCACTGAGCACAGGCGCTGCCCAGTTAGATAAAGTTATGATGTGGAGCTGGTGGACAGGGATTGCTTGCACGTCTGGGAGTAGTAGAATAATACTTAAAAGGCTGTGGACTCACGGACCTCATAGCCTTTTGAGTGTTGCTCTAATTGTGGTGCTTGAATGTTGATCATATTTTCGCACTTAATCTTGAGGAAATACACATGATCCTGCGTGAATTTGGCTTTGTATCTTTTAAACCTAGTGATTCAGCTCAAAATAATATTAATATTGTGTCAAGTCTCTTCCACTGTGTCATTTGTAGACACCATCTGGGAATTGCCATCTGGGACATGAGATCTTGGCTTTTCTACAGAAGTCGTGTCTTCAGGTTGGCTGTACCGTATGTTTTCACTGTAGGAACTGCAAGTAACCATTTGGTATGATGTAGCTAGCATTCTGGTTACATACCACCTCCCTTCAGTCACTTTAGAAAGTGATAATCTGTATCTAACCTAATTCAGTAACTTCTGTGTGGTTTTTCCTTTTTGATCTGTTCAGCCTCCTTTGGAAAGTCTGGCAACTGTGGAAGAGACGGTTGTCCGAGACAAGGCAGTAGAGTCCCTGAGGCAGCTCTCCCAGGAGCACACGCCCGTCGCCCTGGAGGCTCACTTCGTCCCCCTGGTGAAGCGCCTGGCGAGTGGAGACTGGTTCACTTCTCGCACTTCTGCATGTGGTTTATTCAGCGTTTGTTATCCCAGAGCCTCAAATGCTGTCAAAGCAGAAATTAGACAGTAAGATAGTTTCTGTTTCTTTTTTTAAAAAGTTATTTGGGATTATTGGGGACTCATAGCTGATCCTTACACAGTACCCTGTTACCATTGATACCAGGCTATAACACTGATGCCATTATTTTTTATCATCTGGTTGGCTATGCCAATGCTTTCTTTTCATTACTTCTATGAGCAGAAGCTGAATCACTGCCATAAGAGAAAACCTCTACAATGTTTATTTGTGTTGGGGCAGGTTTAATCATGGTATTTGATGGGAAATATCTTCATTGTTTTTTTTGTGCTACAGGCATTTCCGTTCCTTGTGCTCAGATGACACGCCAATGGTGCGACGTGCTGCTGCTTCCAAGTTGGGTGAATTTGCAAAAGTTTTGGAATTAGACAGTGTGAAAAGTGAAATTGTTCCACTCTTTACTAATCTAGCTTCAGATGAACAGGTAAATTTACTCTTAGTATTTAAGGGACACAGACATGTTGCTCTCTTCTAAATTTTAGGAATTGCTTATTTTTTTTAGTTTAATTTTTTAATTTTAAGAAGTTTTTTGAGGAGGTTTGGTTCTCATGTTAGGATCCTTTTTGTAAAATTAGTACTTACTCCTGACCTGGATAAAGTGTAACATGACTCATCTTAGTGTTCTTATGTTTCTTCCTTAAGCAGACCATGATTTTCTCTCTTACATTAGCGGGTGTTACAAGAATGGGGAGTCAGGGACAAAATGGGAGCCATAATTAGGAAGACTAAATTACATTGAGAGGTAGATTGTGGAACTGTTGGCTGTATCATAATACAGAGGAGTAATGTTGCCTGGCATTTTTAACTGTAAAATAACCACAGAATCTATTCTGTGTTAGGAAGGCTATTTGACCCATTGCTTCCTCCGTACTAGTGTGTAAGAGGACCTTGCATAATAGCAATTTTAAATCCGAGGAACTAAGCTCTCCTTGGTTTTAGAAATAATAAAAATAGCAAACACCTAAATAAACTGCTTAATATTTATCCTGTTTTAAGTTACTATGTGTGTTAAATAATTCAGTCATCCTAGCCGCCACATGACTTGGGTATCCAGTTTTACATATTAGGAAACAGAGGCTCACAAAGTATAAGTTACTTGCTCAAGGTTGCATAGTTAGTGCAGAGGTGGGATTTGAATCTAGGCATTTTGGCTCCAGAATTCATGCCCTTCACAGCTAGGCCGTCCTGCCTTTCTGTGATGGTACTTAGAAGGGTCAGCCTGAGGCGTTCCTGGACTCTACTGTATTTACCTGGTGCCTAGGGTCTTTTCATGTGTACAGGACCATGAGTACACATTGATGAGTCTCATTTTCACATTCTAAATATGATGATAAATCTTACTTTAAAATAATTTTTAAATCATTAAAATAACATAGAAAACAGCACAAAATAAAATATACTTAATGAATTATTATAAGGTAATATTATGTTGTAGCTGTCATCTCTGAAAGGAGACAGTACTTTGACAGCCACTACCCCAGATGCCCTGCATGGGCTTCCTTCCAAACACATTCCTTCCTCCTCTGTTCCCATAAGAGTAACATTATTCTTAGTTTTATGGTGATCAACTCCTTACTTTGCATGTTTCTGCAAACATTATAGTTTAAAACAGTGCTGTTTGGCTAGCATGATGGCTCACACCTGTAATCCTAGCATTCTGAGAGGCTGAGTCAGGAGGATGGCTTGAGCTCAGGAGTTTGAGACCATTCTGAGCAAGAGCAAGACCTAATCTCTACTAAAAATAGAAAATTCAGCTGGGTGTTTTGGCAGGTGCCTGTAGTCCCAGCTACTCAAGAAAGCTGAGGCAGGAGGATTTCTTGAGTGCAGGAGTTTGAGATTGCTGTGAGCTAGGCTGACACTCTGTTCAAAAAAAAAAAAATAGTGCTGTCCAACAGAAATACAAGCTACTTTTCTACTAGCCATATTTTTAAAAGTAAAAAGAAATAGGTGAAATTAATAAATTTTATTTAACCCGGAATTTCCAAAATTCATTCATATACGCATGTGGCAGTAGGTGCATCTCAGTTCTCAGAAGCAACACGTGGCTGACAGTTGTCATGTTGGACAGCTCATATTTAGAAGCCTCTTTGGGGATTTTGTTAATTCCATTTGTTACTGTATTATTTAACATTTTCTTTTGTCCTTTATATTTCCTGCACAGTAGTAGTTGGGTGTAGAACTGAAGTTAGCAAAGTTCTTTTGTGTAAACCAGACAGTTTCTATTGTCACTGGTAAAGTCTGTTCTTGTAATGTAAAAGCATCCATAGACAATGTGAACTGATGGGCATGGCTGTGTTAAAATAACAATTTATCTACGAAAATGAGCTTCCTCTTACATTTGGCTAGCGTTTGTCTCATCCCTGGTCTATAGGCTTAATCAGATTTAGGTGTGGTATTTTGGGGGTGATAAGACTGTAGGTGAGAGGGTGCTATTAGTAGCAATTGATGATCAAAAAAATATTAAGTGCTTTGTTATATGTATATGTATATACATTTTCTTTGTCCACTGATAGAAAAGCTGTAGTTATTCATTCATTGAAAAAATACTGAGCACCTATTTTAGATTAGGCACTGTTGCTAGGATACAGTGTTAACAAGGAATACAAGGACTCTGTTTCATGAAGCTTGTATTTTGGAGAAAAGCAAATAAATAGATAAATAATATAGGGCATTCCTCTAGACTGGCTAGTTAGAAGTGTCATAAACTGAGACACACACACAAAACACCACCCATGCTTTTGCCTGCAGTGTCAGAGCTCCAGGAAGAGAATTCCCAGAAGAGAGGACAGCTAGGCTGACGGCCCTAAGATTGGAACAGTGTTCGAAAGAGACTGGGAAGATAGGCAGGGGCTAGATCACAGAGGGCCAGAGAGAGAGTAGAGTTTGAATTTCCACTAGATTTTGAGCAAGGGTATAACATGTAATTTACATTTTGAAAAAATTATTCTGGCTTCTAAGTGGAAACTAAATTGTGAGGTGGGTAAGAGTAGGAACAGGAAGACCAGTTAGGAGACTTTTATAATAGTAAGAGGTGATGGTGGCAGACTAAGGTGGTAATAGTGAAGATGGAGAGAATCTGGATATCAGGTTGGATGGTGGAGTCAGAGAACATAGCACTGTTGGATTAGGGAAGGGGAAGACAAGGAGGCAAGATACAGATTTTTGTCTTGAGCATCTGGGTGGATGGTGGTGTTACCATTAAAATGGGGACTCTTCAGGGAGGAGGAACAGATGTAGGAGAAAATCAGGAGTTCTGGAAGACAGATAATTGATTAACCAAGATTTATTGGCATGTATTTCAATAGATGATAGTATTTTTTTTGTTGTTTCAGTTTGGTCCCGGCCAGGTTTGAACCTGCCACCTTTGGTATACGGGGCCGGCACCCTCCTCACTGAGCCACAGGTGCCGCCTGATAGTAGTCTTTTGATTGAACATTATTTCTGGAATCTGAAAATATTTGTGTAACCATTACCAAGAACATAGTTCTGTCTTTTTTTACCCTTTTCATTCAGATATGGAGGGGTGAATATGTCTTAGGCAGTTATTGTTGTGCTACAATTTTTAACATTTGTAATATTTTGAAAGTTGGAGTTACTCATCTGTTTTTTGAGTATATATGTGTATGTGTATATATATGTGTACACACGCACACACATGCATACTTTCTAGATTTTAGTCAGGCATGGTGGCTTGTGCCTGTAATACCAGAATTTTGGGAGGTGGAGGCAGGAAAATTGCTTAAGGCCAGGAGTTAAATTTTTTGACCTTTTTCTTCTGGGGGCTTATATGTTTTTATGTGTTTTTAGTTTCTCCTTGTATATGTGTACAATCTCAGTTCCTCATTTCTTGTTAGTTTGTCTTATTATATATTATCACTTGCTCAAAGGTCATACAGGTGTCACTTTGACATGTGGTAGTTTACATTTGGAAAGCTGAGTTCATTAATTCCATACTTTTCTAATTCTAATTTCCATGTTTTTCTAGGTATGGCTTCCTCAAAGAACCTATTCTGTCCTTGATCTTCAGCATTGAAACCTACCTGATTGTTTTTGTTGTTGTTACTTTTAATTGTTCTTTGTATTTCTTTCTAAGTCATCATCTTATGCCTCCAATGTCTGTTGCCATCTTGAACTGAGTATTTTGTAAACTGAGCTTCCTAAGTGATTTCCTTTACCCTGTTCTCTTTGTTCTAATCTGTTATGAATAACTTGTACAAGTATACTTTTCATTTGTATCCCTCAACTTTCTATTAGTATAAGGCTTTGAGGACATTATTAAACTTTTTGTTTCACTTAATCTTTATATTTTCATTTCATTTGTTTGTTAATAAAAACCTTGTGCTCTGGCCAAGGCAGTTACTTTGCCATTGACTCTAAGGACAAAGTCATTTCTGTCTTCACAGCTTTGACATGCCATTCCAGGCAAAGGGAGCAGCTATTTTAAGACATAAAGACACGAAGCTACATATGGTGTGACGGGTTTTTTTCTCCTTTTTTCAGCAACACCCACAGCAGCACCACCCCACACCACACACAGTGCCCCATAGCTTTCAGTAAATATTGTCTGACTGAGAGAAATTTTGTTCCTTTAGGATTCAGTGCGACTTCTAGCCGTGGAAGCTTGTGTCAGTATTGCCCAGTTACTGTCTCAGGATGACCTCGAGGCCTTGGTGATGCCTACGCTTCGACAAGCGGCAGAGGATAAATCTTGGCGAGTTCGCTATATGGTAGCTGACAAATTTTCCGAGGTAAAATTATTGCATTTTAAGATACTGAAGAAAATAAACAGATTGGCTTCTGCACCAGAAGTATTCTTAATTCTTTTGGTTGTAAAGTGTCATGGCAAAAATATATACTTGAAGATTGCATTATTTTGTATTGTTGTTAATGATTTTGTTAGTACACAATAAACTATACAAATTCTTTTCTAGCTCCAGAAAGCTGTGGGTCCTAAAATCACACTGAATGACCTCATCCCCGCCTTTCAGAACCTACTTAAAGACTGTGAAGCCGAAGTTCGAGCAGCTGCTGCCCACAAAGTAAAAGGTTCAGGAGTTCAGTTTCCATTGTACCATGTCATTGCAGTGAATTTTGCGTGTTGTTTTGTTGTATGTTTTTCAGATACGTAGAGATGATTTTAATATGTGGCAATGTTAACATTATCATATAAAGTTGCCCCCCCCTTTATATTTAAAATCAAACAACGATTTTATCTTGTGTCTGTTAAAAAATGCTTTTTCAGACTAGGCACGGTGGCTAGTGTTGTAACGTATAGCATAACGTGTATATATAATGCAATCCTGGCACTCTGGGAAGCTGTGGCAGATAGATTGCTTGAGCTCAGGAGTTTGAGATCAGCCTGAGCAAGAGGGAGACCCCTCTCTACTAAAAATAGAAACTTAGCCGGGTGTGGTGGCAAGCACCTGTAGTCCTAGTTACTTGGGAGACTGAGGCAAGAGGTTTGCTTGAGCCTAAGAATTTGAAGTTGCTGTGAGCTATGAAGCCACAGCACTCTACCCAGCTCAGGATGGGTATAATGTGCAGTGGCATAGATTGATGGAAAAGTGCATTTAGGGGCCTAGGTTCAGTGGCTTGCAGCACCCTGGGAGGCTGAGGTGGGAGGATCGCTTGAACTCAGGAGTTTAAGATGAGCCTCAGCAAGAGTGAGACCCCATCTTTACTAAAAATAGAAAAAATTAGCTGGGCATGATGACATGTGCCTGTAGTCCCAGCTGTTCAGGAGGCTAAGGCAGGAGGATTGCTTGAGCCCAGGAGTTTTAGGTTACAGTGAGCTATGATAATGCCACTGTATTCTAGCCAGGGTGACAGAGTAAGACTCTGTCTTAAAAAAGAAAAGAAAGAAAGAAAAGGCACATTTAGAATAAGAGTGATTTTACCCCTTAGGACTTATTTGCTTAAACATATGATTTAACTTGCAACTGTTGATAAGCCTTGTTAAATTTCTTCATTTCACACTTTTTAAGTGGCTCTATGAAAGCATTATTTTTTCTATTTATCTCTTTTAGAACTTTGTGAGAACTTGCCCATTGAGGGTAGAGAGACCATAATTATGAATCAAATTCTGCCTTATATAAAGGTAAACCTAACCAGTTTATTTTGTTTACTCTGTCTAGTGTAAGGTGGGCAAGGTATGAATGAGGCAGATATATTAATGTGACATTGTTATTTATTACGTATTAGTGCCTGTTAGAATTGTAAAATGTTCTTTAGAACATAGGTTTATGTTGCCTAGCAGATGGTCTGAGGAAACATCAACTAATAAGTATTGAAATAGAGCTATCTTTAAATTTCTTGGGAAATGGTATGAAAGTTTCTGTTTTGCAAGAAAGAAAAGCTTTTAATTTTGATTTTATTTTAGGAATTAGTATCTGATACCAATCAACATGTCAAATCAGCTCTAGCTTCTGTGATTATGGGATTATCTACTGTTTTGGGCAAGGAGAATACCATTGAACATCTTCTACCTCTTTTTTTAGCTCAGTTAAAGGATGAGGTGAGTCTGGCTATAAATTCTGTTGTCTTTTTTTTAGAGACAGAGTCTCACTTTGTTGTCCTTGGTAGAGTGCCATGGCTTCACAGCTCATAGCAACCTCCAGCTCCTGGGCTTAGGCCATTCTCTTGTCTCAGCCTCCTGAGTAACTGGGACTACAGGCGCCTGCCACGACACCTGGCTATATTTTTGTTGCAATTCGGCTGGGACCGGGTTTGAACCTGCCACCCTTGGTATATGGGGCTGGTGCCTCACTGAGCCACATGCGCCGCCCAAAATTTTGTTGTCTTTTGATAGTTGGTGGTTTGATTGGATTTTCATTTGGAGTTGATTAAAATAGGACCAAAAAACATGCAATTAAATGAAAATATTATGACTTATTTTAAGCTAGTGACAAATCCTATGTTTGGGTGTGGGGTTACAGGTTTCCCAAAAAATTGGCATGAGGACCCACTGAAGTCAACCTAAAAACATCTGTCAATCTTCTGTGCCTGAGTTTTGCTTCATATTTACTGGTTCCTTATCTTTGAAGCTCATGTATCTTTATTTTTAAAATTCCCTTTTAAAATTTATTATTTTTTTTTATTTCAATAGATTTAGGGGCTACAAACTTTTTTTGTTACAAGGATTAATAGTATAGTGGTGAATGAAGTCTGGGCTTTGAGTGGACCCATCAGTCAAATAGTGTATATTTTACCCAAAGGTTATTTTAATCCCTCATTGCCCTTCCACCCTCCCCCAAATTTTCTTTTATGAAAATTATAATGATAGATAACATTTACTGAGTGATTACTATGTACCAGGCATGATCCTGAGTGTTGTACGTATTGTTAGATGTACTTCTCACGTCAGTCTGACAAGGGAGATCTTATTCCCTTCTTACAGATGAGGATACTGAGGCACAGAGATGAAATAACTTCCCTGAGGTCTCAGCAGGTGCAGATCTGGGGTTAAAGTGCATCTTAATTCCAGTGTTGCTGCTTTTTACCATCTTCTAAACTTTTTATTAAAAGTTCTGGTTAAGATCCTTACATTTATGTGCCTTGAATTATTCATGCACTCTCACCTGAGTCAATACTTTCTCATTTTAAAATTTACTAGCAGCTTTTATCCTTATCCTGACAGAAGAATACTGGGTGAGGACTTGACTTTTACATGTGGTTTTCTGTGTACCGACAGTGTCCTGAAGTGCGCTTGAATATCATCTCTAATTTGGACTGTGTAAATGAAGTGATTGGGATCCGTCAGCTCTCTCAGAGCCTCCTTCCTGCCATCGTGGAGCTGGCAGAAGATGCCAAGTGGAGGGTCCGGCTGGCCATCATTGAATATATGCCACTGCTGGCAGGCCAGCTGGTGAGTATATGAACTCTGGGAATTGCAGGGTAGTGTTGAATAGGCGGTTTTACCAGGGAAACTAGGAGGCCCACCTAGCCTGAACAATTATGTTTATTTAGATGGGTGAAAATATGGTCTTGTCCATGTTGCCTATAGGATGGGTTTTAGTTTTATAAGAGCATAAACATCTAGCAACAAAGGTACAGCGTGGGTATCCCTTACCTGAAATGCTTGGGACTAGAAGTGTTTTAGGTTTTGGAATATTTGTATTATATATACTTACTGGCTGGACATCCTCAGTCTAAAAATCTAAAATCCAAAATGCTCCAATGAGTATTTCTTTGAGCCTCATGTCAGTGCTCAGAAAGTTTTGGGGTTTGGAATATTCCAGAGTTTGGATTTTTTGATTTGGAAGGTTCATCCTGTATAATAGAAATACATTTCACTTTACCACCACCTAAAAACAAATCCATAAAAGAATGTGATCAGCTTCTTGATATGTATAGCATAGCTTTTGTACTATTTAATGCCTCTGTGACTTAGAGAATATTTAGTTCTGAAGAAAAGAAACTATGGTTTTAAGAGACGTCTGCTTTGATTGTTGCTAAAGGCATCTTCTCTTTTTGCTTATATTCTGAGCAAAATGTCCCTAGAATGTTTCTATATTCTGATTAAAGGGAATTAATATTATGGAATTATGGAAGACTCACCATAAACAAAAGGATTATCAAACCTTATAATGTTAGTATTTTGTCCAAAGTCCACATTACCTTTTGTTACTATTTGAGTTCCACGATTAGTTTTACCCTGATAGCATGTTAGTTAAAATCTCAAAGATGTGTTTTATAGCTACATCCTTTTTTTCCTTTTTTTTGTAGTTGTCCTAAGCAGTTCTAAGTTTGAAATACGCTTGCCTCTGTTGGTAGCACTCATTATCTGCTACGATCTAGGTGGGGGAGATGAACAAGTGATCTTTCAGGGCAGGGACTGTGTTCAGGGTTTATTTCCACTATCTGTCATAGTGCCTGTTGATTATTGAACAAATAAATACCTGAATATTTTTGGAGAAAGCTCATACTACGTCAGTTTACTGCTAACATTAACTAGTTTTGTTTCCTCTGCCTCACCTCACTTCCATTTCCTTTTAGATCACAGCATATAGGATTTCTTCATTTTTCTTGGACCCCTGAATTTGTATTGCTAATTCATGAGACAGCCAGAAAACGTGCATCTTGTGAATGCCTGTGGCATTCTATGTTTTATAGAATTTGAAGTCCCTTATTCTTCAAACTGAATGCTCAAGATAAAAGTACATTACTAACAGGGTCAGGTGAAGTTGTCTTGTCTCCCTTTCCCTTTGTCGCTCCCTAATGCTGTGGGTCCTCTTCCCTTCTCTGGTGGCTGTCATGGATCAAGCCTCCATGGAGAGCAGCAGTGGTTAACTGGTTTGTTGAAGACTGAAACAAATGTCCTGAAGAGAGAGTGATTTTAATACCATTTCTTTCAACCTGTGAGCTTTCCAGACCTGGAAAATCCCCAAGGGTTGCTAGCTATACAGAGCAGAGTGGAAGCAAGCCGAGTGATGCCTTTAGCTGACTTATTACCTGCCTGGTGGGGAATGTGCCTTGGTCATGAACATTTTGTTTTACAATTGAACCTCTTGGTATATATTCTCTTTATTTTTTCTGCATATATAAGAATTTTTCTATCAGTCATATTTATAAAATTCTCTTAAGACTTTATATATAGCCTGGTTTGAGGACCATGGTGAGTAAATATGAAGTTAAACCACAAACACTGGAAAATCAAAGTTTATTAAGACTGAAGGAAAAATCCTCCATCTGAAAAAGAAATATTTGAGACCTGACATGGTAATCTTAAGTGTGTGGCAAAATTTATCCATTGTGATCTGTTATAAAGCTGTCTCGTATTTAGTCACCATTTTTGAAGCATTGCAACAGTTTATTTATTTATTTATTTATTTATTTATTTATTTATTTATTTATTTTTTGAGACAGAGCCTCAAGCTGTCACCCTGGATAGAGTGCTGTGGCATCACAGCTCACAGCAACCTCCAATTCTTGGGCTCAAGTGAGTCTCTTGCCTCTGCCTCCCAAGTAGCTGGGACTATAGGCACCTGCCACAACGCCCGGCCATTTTTTTGGTTGCAACCGTCATTATTATTTG
>CAUYRH010177256.1:0-20794 GCA_963574655.1 Perodicticus potto
CAAGCTATTAAGAATATATAACAATCAGGTACAGGCCTTTATATATTATTTCTTTTAAACTACAGCAAATGACCAGTTAAGTGGAATTTGTGCTTTTCATTTTGCATTATCTATTTAAAGGTCTAGGTATTGGAGCTGAAATGCTGAAGAGACTAAGTCAGGTATGTATTATAATTCATTGTGATATTTAATACATTAACTATTCTTCATCAAAAGTGTTTTAACAGGGCATAAATTAAAAAGTTCATGTCATAATTTGAACATAACTCCAAAATATACTTTAAATTTTTATAAAAATTTAACTGGATTTCCAAATCAGATATTCATACAGATAATATTTGAGTTATATTTAATTAAAAATTGGTTTATATATAATGCACAACCACATTCTATACCTTTATTGCTATCAAGTAGAAACATGATGAAGATTAGAAGGCAATTTTATCCATAAACTAGGTAGACAGTGTGAATATGAAAAGAGTATTAAAAAAAGATTCTTTTGTATTTTAGAAATGTATGAGAATATTTGTTCCTTAGGCAGACTTTTTCTATAAAGAATTTTTACCAATTGATTTGGGATTTTATTTTTTTATTTATTTGTTTTTGTTTAGCTGGCCCAGGCTGGGTTTGAACCCACTAGCCCCAGTCAATGGGGGAACATTCTAACCATTGAGCTATAGGCACCCTACTCAATTTGGGATTTTAAAGAGAGAGGTTTTAAAGCTCATAACAGCAGAACTTTTTCTCTTTTTACAGCTATAGAGAAGTCCAGACTATAATTACTATATTATTATTTGGAAGTATTACACACATATAGTGCCTTGTATATAGATCTTCAATAAAATAAATGCATTATTGAAGACTATACATTCAAATAAAATAATCTTTGCTTGTTTGTTTTTTTTTTTATTTTTACATTTACATGTGTTTATTAGGCTTCCACTTTTTGCCTTCACAGAATTAAAAGGCTTAAAATTTAATAACAATAACAATGTTTAAGATAAGGACTAGAAACAAAAACCTTGAAAAGAATGAACGAAGATAAATACATTCAGCAAAGAAATCAGATGATTACTGCATCGAAATATTAAGCAATATTAATAATAATAATGCAAAGAAAGTAACATTCGCATTGTCAAACAAGAGTATTTCTGTTATAGAATGCTTTAACTCTGAGGCTCAGTATGGAGTCATCAGTTAACTTCTTATATTTTTTTCCAAAGTCTCAAAAAATAGACAACTAATATTTATAAATAAAATTAAAAGTTAATTTCAAAAAACAGATCATGCCAAAACTTATAGACAATAGAAAATGAAGAAATATTTCAACATCATTCTACTTAATCTGGATACACCTGATATTAAAATTGGAGAAAATATATTGTTATAAATGGAAATTACAAACATATTTCACTTATAAATGAGGATGCAACATCCTAAACAACATATTAACAAGTTGAGTTAAAAATTGTTTAAGTAATGTACTTTGGTCAAAATTAAATTCAATTTATGCGAGAATCAGTCACTATTTTCTTTTCAGTGGGGCACGGGGTAAGGGGAGAGCAGACAGAGAGAGGAGGGAGCGGGTGAGGGAAAGAAAACAAAACAAAAAAGAAAAGCCAATCACTTCTTTATAAATTTATGAAAATACCAACTATTACTGGTGTATATATTTCTACTTTGTTGCTTTGTGTATATGATCTTGAACTACTATTGCCAAAAAAAAAAAAAAAAACCTAAACATTGTCACCTACAAAAAGCTACACATGATTCAGTCCTTTAACTTTTGTAATATTAGACTAGAGACAAAATCAAGTGTACAATAGACACAAAGATATTGTTTAAATTTACTTTTAAAGAGAGAAAGTGATCTCTTAGACTTGGACATCGTGTGACCCATTGTTTTTGACATACAGCTGCCCTTTCTCTCCCCTTCCCTCTTCATTAATGGTGGTACTACGAATAGCAGAGACACTAGGTTTGAGAAGTACAATTTCCTGAAATTTTTGTTCTGGGTATAGAATTTAAGTAGCTGTCATTGGGTAATGCTTGAATGAATATTGAAAAATCTATGAAAGGGAGAACATAATATAGACATAAGTTTGAAGTACAATATAAAAAGAATGATTTAACATGAGCATAAAGAAGCTCTAAACTGTGGTGAATTTATTATTCAAGTGAAGATTGGAATAGTGTATAGAAATGCCGTCCCTAAAACCTCTGATCATTGAACAAAAATTTCAGAGAATACACATTTTTGCATCACAAAATTGAGGCAACTCAGTTTAACTATTTTGAGTGTTTGTATGTGTGCATTTGCAAACATATATTAACTAACAACTAATACAGGTAGAAGACAAATAAGTAATAAAATGATTTTGGATGTGATAATGAACAAATATTTAAGCTACTTTGTAGAGGACATCTTTGTTTCATTTTAAATAGAAACAAATACCATTGACAGTAATGTAAGAAAGAAAACATCACTGATAAATTACCTGTGAAGCTTTGAGTTTTTATTGTTCTGGTCTATATAAAGCTTACGGAATTTCTTTTTATAACATATACACTCTCTACAGTTAAAAGCGATGAATAGGAAAATATTATCATGTTGAAAGTGATGGAAAATCATTCTTATGTTAGGAGAATAATATACCTGGCACCCACTCAGAGCCAGGAATAGTACCTTCATCCACCAGACAGATTCAAAATCTCACAATTAATGAGTCACCAAATACAGGAACCATGAATATTTTGCCTAAGAAATGGGAAACACCCTTAGACTAAACATTTCTCTGGGTAGGCCTAAAAATTTTTACAACAAGAACTGAAAAGACATTATGCTATTTCTCTTTAACTGTATCTTAGAACAAATCTCAGAAGCACTCCATAATAATGTGAAAAAAAACTATCACCCAACAAATTAAAATTTGCAATGTTTGGATCAAGTAAAAAAATTATCATGTTAAAAAACCAAAATGTGCAATAAAAGTAGTATTAATTTATAAATATCAAACTAAAACATACATTGGAATTATCAGTAACATTAACTAGTAATTATAACTATGTTCACTATGTTCAAAATTTTAAACAGAGCGTAAACCGAAAAAGAGATTAATAGGCTCTAAAATGTTCTGGCCATTATTTTTTCAAATGTTTTCTTTGTAATAGCATCTCCATTTTGCTTTTCTGGGACTTTAACTACACTTTATTAGGCCACTTCATTTCATAAAACTTGCTGATAATCTGTGCTTTCTTTTTGATATATTACGTGTGTGTGTGTGTGTGTGATTTTAGGCAGATTCTACTGCTAATAGTATGTTATCAAATTTTATAACATTTTCCCCAGTAATATTTAGTGTGCCATTAATCGGATTCACTATAAACATTTAATTTCAGCAGTAGAATTAGATTTCTTGTATCTTCCATTTATTCCATTTATTATAACTTGTAATTTTTTGGTAATTAAAAGATGTTGGATATCTCCTCCATATCTGTTAATAAAACAACACAATTTTAAATAACCTTAAGCTTCAAAGAAGAAGTTCTATAAATCTATAAAAGATGGGGAATTGATTAAAAATGAAAACCATATATATTAAAATTTGAGGGAAGCAGCTGAAGTGGTTCCTTCTGAAATTTTAAGATATAATTTACCTTAGCTTCTGTTTTGAAACTGGGGGGAAGCCTAAAATTACCCTCAAAAAGAAACAACATTAATAATGAATATAAGAGCATAATCAATGAAATTGACTGCAAAGAAACACAGGAAAAAAATAGTGAAAATAGATAAATTACCAATTGTTAATGAAAGATCAAAAATCACCTATCACGTACAGTGTACAGTGTTAGAGAAATGGGTACTCTAAGAGCCCTAATGTGAATCCACTGTATAATTACTCTAAATAACAAAATGCACTTGCACCCTCTAATTCTTTCAAATAAAATAAAAAAAAAAATAAGATGAGCTTTGCCCACCAAAAGAAAAAAAATCCATTAAATAAGATTCTCTTGCAGACTGGCTTTTAGGAAAGGAAGATTATAAGAGTATAAGTACAAATTGGAAATGTTCTGAAGGAAAGGGGAAACACCGTTATAGAAAATGGAGATATGGAAGACTAGTCCTATACAGATTAAGAAAATTGAATTTGGACTAAAGATATTCAGGAGATAAAATATTCCTAGCCCAGGTTTTTCTAAAAATCCTATCCAATATTTAGGAAATAATATTGATGAAGACTTTGGAACTTGTGGAGTAAAAACCTACAAAACACTAAAAAAAACCTGTAGCTAATTAAGCCAACCATCCTCCTTTCTTCATGGGAGCCTGGTGTGCAGTGGCTGCAAATAGTAGCCTCCTCAGTAGTGTATGCAGCCTGTTGCTTGTATAGGTTGCTCTAAGGGACCTTGGAGACATTTCTTTCCAATACATGTTCATGTGTTAGACCTTGTGCTGTCCCCAATCTAAGCTCCAGACAGGTATGTGTGGTGCCTTTGGAAAGCCCCAGGGCACTGTGGCCAGGGTTCACATTGGCCAAGTCATCATGTCCATCTGCACCAAACTACAGATCAAGGAGCATGTGATTGAGGCCCTTTGCAGGGCCAAGTTCAAGTTCCCTGCCCGTCAGAAGATTCACATCTCCAAGAAATGGGGTTTTACCAAGTTCAACTCAGATGAATTTGAAGACATGGGGGCTGAGAAGCGGCTCATCTCAGATGGCTGTGGGGTCAAATTCCCCAGTGGTGGCCCCCTGGACAAGTGGCGGGCCCTGCACTCGTGAGGACTTAACACAGTTTTGCCTATCAATTGCTCCTACCAGTGATAAATCCTACTTCCTGTCCAAAGAAAAAAAAAGTAAATATGCTTGTAATGACTTGGCAAGGCAGTGATTGTCAATAATATTTCAAAAAAAAAAACCACTAAAATTAATAGTTACAGGTGTCACAAACAAGTGGACAAACATCCCACCATGTTGGTAGAATCAATATCATTAAAATGTCCCTATTGTCTCAAGTGATTCAGTGCAACAATAACGAAGTCATATTTCACAGATACAGAAAAGTAATCCAAACTTCATTTGGAAGCAAAAAAAGAGCATTTATAGCCAAAGCAATCTTAAGCAAAATGAATAAATATGAAGACATCACATTAGCTGATTTCAAATTATGCTAAAAGGCTAAGAACCCAAAACATCATGGTATTAGCATAAAAGTGGAGGCATAGACCAATGGACCATAGCAGAGAAAGAAAAACCATGTTTCTATAACACAAATGTATTTTGACAAAGCAGATAAAAACATACACTGGGGAAAGGATGCCCTATCCAATAGTCGGTGCTATTGAGCAGCCACAACTGGAAGAATGAAACAGAACCCTTATCTTTTTCCATATACAAAAACTAATACAAGCAGTCTTAATGATTTAAATGGAAGGAATGAAACCATAAATATTCGAGAAGAAAATGTTCAGACAATCTCTTCTAGACATTGGCCTTGTCAATGAATCTATAACTCAGACCCCAATGGCAAATACAGCAACAACAACAAAAATGAGTAAGTGGGATTAAATTACATTAAAAGGCTTCTGCACAGGAAAGGAAATACTAAAAAGAGAGAAGAGACAACCTACCGAATGGGAGAAAATATTTGCAAACTATATATCTAACAAAGAGCTAATATCCAGAGTCTATAAAGAAATCATCAAGAATAAAAGAAACAACTCAAACAAAAAGTGGGCAAAAAACATGAACAGAAGTTTTTTTTCAAAAGAAGATAGACCAAAGGCCAACAGATGTGAAAATGTTTAACACCAATAATCATCAGAGGAATGGTAATTAAAATGACAATGAGATATCGCCTTACCCCTGTCCGATGATCATTATGAAAAGGTCAAAAACAGTACATGCCAGTACAGATGCAGAGGGAGTGGGTGGTTACACCCTGTTGGCAAACTGAATTAGTTAAACCTGTATAGAAAACAGTATGGAGATTCCTCACAGAAATAAATATGGGTCATCAATCCAGTATGCATTTCTGGGTATCAAAGAAATGATACCCTCAAAGAAAGGGAAGTCATTTTATAAAAATGACGCCTGCACACAAATGTTTATTGCATCAAAATTCACAACTGAGAAGACATGGAATTGATCTAAGTGCCCATCAATTCATGCGTGGATAAAGAAAATGTTATATGTATTTACCCTGAAGTACCACTCAGCCTTTAGAAGGAATGCAATAATGCCATTTGAAGCAACTTAGGTAGAACTGGAGACCATTATCCCAAGTAAAGTAGCTATGAAATGGAAAAACAAACGTCACATATTCTCACCAATAATTGAGAACTAAATGACGGATACACATAGACATGAAAAGATGTGAAGGATATTGGAGACAAAGAAGTTGGGAATGTAGGAGGCTGTGGGATGAAAACTTCCCAGTCAGGTACAATGGACTCTCTCCTGGTGGTGGGTGCGTGAAAAGCCCTGACTTCAGCATTATACAATGTATACAGGTAACTAATATTTTGTGCCCTGTCAATATTTTGAAATTTAAAAATAGATATATAAACCTTCAAAATTGCTCCTTCGTAAAATAATAAATTGTTTTCAGATCAGGAAATTAACCAAAGACTTGTGACTATCGGAGAAAGATTTAATTAATAAAAGTGGTAGAATCTTGGTAAGGACAGTGAGACGTGTGGCAGATTTTACTGTGTTCTAGTCCAGTGGTTCTCAACCTTCCTAATGCCGCCACTCTTTAATACAGTTCCTGTGGGTCACGACTCACAGGTTGAGACCGCTGTTCTATTCCAACCTCCTGTCAGTGTGCCCTAGTAACCTTGACAGCCAACAGCTTCATAGTCATGTCATCTTGCAAAGCAGAATAGCAGCCACCAGAGTGGGGAGAATGTGTTTCACTCCCAAAGTGCCCAAACCAGAGCCTGTCCATCATTCGCCCTGTCTGACAGATTTGTGGAGAAACTCAGAGGCCAAAGTCCCAGTAAATGTCATCTTCTGATAATGGAGTCTAGCTTAACTTCGGATAAACAGTCTTTTGCTGTTAGGTGTAAAGTTGATCTTTCATAATTTCGTAAATCATAAAATAAAATTCTAAAATGAAACACACATGAAAACCTTTCTGACATCTGAGAAAATTTGTGTGACTTCTTAAAGGAAGTGTGTGAAAAAAAACCTTTGTGACTTTCATGGATATGATGCGAAAAGCACAATGTAAAATAAAACTTTTGTAAATTATATCTCATCAAAATGTAGAAGTTCTGTTTTCCCAAAACCATTGTGAAGAGAATAAAAACAATTGTGAGAGTGGAAGTCAATGTCTGAAAGGCTTATATGTGATGAAACATTTATAACAAGAATATATAATTAACTCCCAAAGCACAATAACTGGAAAACAAACATCTTTTTTTCTTAAATAGGCAAATATTTCTTAAATGAGAGATGCAGATTAAAACTTCAATGAAGTACTACTATGCAACTATGAAAATGAATGATTTAAAAAAATTAACAGTTGCTAACAAGGGTGCTGAGCGACAAGACTCTCATTCAGAGAGAATGCTGAAGGTCTCACTTTAAAAACAGTTTTGCAGTTCCTTAGACATTTAAACACACACTTGCCAGATAACCCTGCAATCTCTCACTTAGGTATTTGCCAAGTGAAATGAAAACTTGTGTTTACAAAAACCTGTATGCAAATGATTATCACAGCTTTATTTATAAAAACTTGAAGCAATGCAATGACCTTCAAGTGGAGAAAGGATAAACAAAATGTTCACATAAAAAAGGAAGTGCTAGTTAATAGCACAAAATAGCAAAGTGGTGATACCATAACAACAATGCTGAATCTTAAATATGTGTATTATTTTAAATGAAAGAAGCCAGATTTAGGCTAGGTATGGTGTCTCATGCCTTTAATCCTAGCAGTCTGGGGGGTGAGACAGGTGGATTTCTTGGGTTCAGGAGTTTGAGACCAGCCAGAGCAAGTATAAGATCTAGATTCAACTGAAAAAAAAATTACATATATAGATAGATAGATAGATAGATAGATAGATAGATAGATAGATAGATAGCCAGGCATCATGGCAGGTATCTGTAGTGCCATCTGCTCTGGTGGTTGAGGCAAGAGGATCCCTTAAGCCCAAGAGTTTGAAGTTTCTGCGAGCTATGATGACACTCTATCCAAAAAACAACACAAACAAACAAACATACAAACAAAAAAAGCCAGACTCCAAAGATTTCTAGTGTATACCTTATGTCATTGTGTTTTGCTCTATGGCTCTATTGCCCTTTGCAGATATTATTTTCTACAAATTTAATGTTTGTGGCCTCCCTGAGTTGAGAAAGTCTATCAGCATCATTTTTTCATTCAAAAGAATGTCCTTGCTTTGTGGCTTTGTGTCACATTTTGGTAATTCTCCTAATATTACAGACTTTTTCATTATTTTTATATCTGTTATGAACAGTGATCTTTGATGTTATTATTGTAATTGTTTTGTGGTTCCACTATTGTACCCACATAAGATGGTAAACAGAACAGATAAACGTTGTGTGCTCTGATTGCTACACTCCCCATTCTTATCCATCTCTTTCGCCCTGTCTTTTCCCTAAGACAAAACAATGTTGAAATTAGACCAGTTAACGACGTTACAGTGGCCTCTATGTTTCTGAGTGCAAGGAAATCTTGCACATCTCTCACTTTAAATCAAAAGCTAGAAATGATTACACTTAATAAGGAAGAAAGCCAATGATTACACTTAATAAGGAAAACAGACCAAAAGTGAGGCCTCTTACAACAAAGATTTAGCCAAGTTGGGCATACACAGATAAGGTCCTTAAATAAATTGAAAGCACTACCCAATTAAACACATGAATAAGAAAGTGAAACAGCTGTATTTCTTACAGGTTTTAAACCTATAAAACCTAAACCTTAAGAAGGTTTTAGTGGTTTGTAGAGAAGATCAAACTAGTCACAACATTCTGTTATGACGAAGCATAATTCAGAAAAAGGCCCTAACACTCTTAAATTCTGTGAAGACCAGCAGAGGTGAGGAAGCGTAATAAGAAAAGTTTGAAAACCTAAAGAAAGAAGCTGTAGCCATAGCATAAAAGTGCAAGATAAAATGGGAAGTCCTGAAGTAGACTCCTCTCTCTGAGCAGTTAGCAACCATCAACAGATTTTAAACTGTGTCATTTATTTTCATACTTGTCATGGTGATCTGTAATCTTTGATGTTACTATTGTAATTGTTTTGGGGTAAGGTAAAACAGTTCCCCAGAAAAAATTAGAATTAGATTATTCTTAGCAATTTTAGCAATAAAATATTTTTAATTAAGTTACATACATGGTTTTTAGATGTCATATAATTGCACACTTAGTAGACTATAACATACCTAATACACAATAGAAAATAAAAACGATTTTTTGGGACTATTAATGCTCCGTGTGGAATTTTTAAAAATCATAATATTTTTTTCAAATACTATACTCATGGGAAAATAACAACATTTTTCTCTCTTTCTCTGGTTTCTTTCAAACAACATTTATAAAGAAAGATTAAGTAAAAAAAAAATAGTTTCAATGAAAATTGGGTTTAGTTTCTCCCATTTAGATATCATCTTTGGTTTGTTTCTTTTCTTTTCTTTTTCATTTTTTTCTTTTTTTAAGACAGATGTCTGAATTACCTCATTCATTGTTTAGGTAATGGCCAATAGCAATGAAAAAGGCCAATTTATCTTGAGGCTAGAGGTGTTGCCTTTAGAAGATAGGGACAGTGTAAGGAGAGAGAGTGAGAGAAAGAGATCCCATAATCATACATTATAACTGAAATATTAAAATAATTTAACCCAGAGCTGAGAAAATGTAAACTCTTTAACATTCAGAATTGAATTTCACTATAAATTATAAAAACTATAGTCACAAACTTTGTTACAGCTAGGAATATTTATTTTTTCGAACTGTTTCAGAAAAAAAAAATTAATGGACTTTGTTACTGCTGAAGGACTTATCTGCAAATAATCAATTGAAACCGGAAATGCCATACTCTACTGAGCAGTAAATTGACTGAAAGTTGTAGGGGAAAGTTATTTATGATGACAAAACATTTCAGGCCAGGTGCGTAGGCTCACACCTGTAATCCTAGCACTCTTGGAAGCTGAGGCTCCTGGATTGCCTGAGCTCAGGAGCTTGAGGCCAGCCTGAGCAAGAGTGAGACCCTGTCTCAACTAAAAATAGAAAAAAACAGCCAGACATCATTGCAGGCGCCTGTAGTCCCAGCTTCCTTGGAGGCTGAGGCAAGAGAATCACTTGAATCCAGGAGTTTGAGGTTGCAGAGAGCTGTTATGATGCTAGGGCACTCTACCTAGGGCAACAGAATGAGACTTAGTCTCAAAAAAAATTATTTTTTTAAAATTTTTCTCTCTGCCAAATAGAATGATATATATTCAAACATATAAATGTGTATTATTTCTAGGTAGTAATATATTTACCTAAGGAAATGAAAGATCTCTATAATGAGAGCTATAAACATTGATGAAAGAAATTACAGATGGCACAAACAAACAGAAACACATTATATGTTCATGAATTGGAGGAATCAAAATTGTTATAATGTCCATACTTACCAAAGTGATTTACAGACTCAATGTAATTCCTATCAAAATACCCACATCTTATTTCATAGATCTAGAATAAAGTAAATCTAAGATTAATATGGAAAGACCCCAAATAGTCAAAGTCATTTTAAGCAAAAAGAAGAAATCTGGAAATATCACATTACCTGATTTAAAATTATACTACAAGTCTATAGTAACCAAAACAGCACAGTACACATATAAAAGTAGAGACATAGACCACTGTACTGGAATAGAGAACCTATACATAAACCATCGACTTCTAATCAACTGATGTTTGGCAATGCAAACAGCCACGGGTATGCACTCAGGGAAGAAAGCCCCGTTCAATTAACGTACTGGCAAGACTGAGTAGCCACGTGCAGAAGAATGAAACAAGACTCCTGTCTTTTGCATACATAAAAATTAAATCAAAATGGATTAAAGACTTAAATGTAAGGTATAAAGCCATGTACTAGATATAATATAGGAAAACTCTTCTAGATATTACCCTAGGTACAAAAGTTATGACTAAGACTTCAAAGGCAAATGCAGTAACAATAAAAATAAACAAATGATGCTTAAATTAAAAGGTTCTGCATAGCAGATGAAATAACAAGCAGAGTAAACACTATGTAGAATGAGAGAAAATATTCACAAACTACATATTTGATAAAAGCCTATTATTAATAATCTACAAAGAACTCAAGCAAAACAACAAGAAAAACAAAACAACACAATTAAAAAGTGGAGAAAAGACATGAGAAGTTTTTCAAAAGAAGATGTACAAATGGGGCTAGCAAACATATCAAAAAATGCTCAATATCACTAATCATCAGGGAAATACAAATTGAAAACACAATGAGCTACCATCTTAACTCTATCAGAAAGGCCATTTTGAGGGCAGGGCATGGTGGCTCACACCTGTAATCCTCGGACTCTGTGAAGCCTAGGCATGTGGATTGCCTGAGTTCAGGTGTTTGAGACCAGCCTGAGCAGGAGTGAAACTCTGTCTCTACAAAATAGCTGGGTGTTGTGGTAGGCACCTGTAGTCATAGCTACTCCTAAGGCTGAGAAAGAGACTTGCTTGAGCTCAAGACGTTGAGGTTGTTGTGAACTATGATGCCATGGCCCTCAACCCCAGCAAGACTTAGTGAGACTCTGTCTAGGGAAAAAAAAAAAAAGTCATTATGAGAAAGTCAACAACAACAACAACAACAACAACAACAAACAGAGAGAAAAGAATGTTTATACATAGTACACTGTTGGTGGGATTGCAAATTGGTACAACAGTATGGAGATTCCTCAAGGAAATACTTTGTACATGTAGAACTAACATTTGATCCAGCAACATCATTAGTGGGTTTTTAATCCAAAGGAAAAGAAAGAAAGAAAAGGAATCCAAAGGAAAAGAAAGAAATCACCTGCACACAAATGTTTACTACAAGGCAATTTACAATTGTAAAGACATGGACTCAACCTAAGTGTCCATTAATTCATGAGTAAAGAAAATGATGCATATATAATGATGTGCCAACATAAACAAACCAACAAACCAACATCTACACCTTAGGAGAGACGTTGTCTAAGTAGTATATATTGTATACATCCTTTGAGCACGTCAGAATTCAGCATGCAGAATTCAGACATGACTTGTATTCATCTTTTGTTATTGTTATATGTTGGGTGTTAGAATTTTAATAGTTTTTTTCTTTCATAAAATGGATATATATATTTTTATCACCCTCTTTAAATATCATAGAATACTACCCAACATTAAAGGAAAGAAATATAGTAGAACCTCTGTGAATTGGCCACCCAACACACTGTAACAGATTCGTTAGTATACAGAGATGGTCAGCATGTACTGATGTGTACTTGTGGTGCATGTCTGGTCTATGAAAATTAGCTCATTTTAAGGAGATGGTTAAGGTAGGGAGGTGGTCACCTGTGCAGGTTCTACTATAATGTCCTTTGCAGTAGCTTGGAGGAACTAGAGATCATTATCCTAAGTGAAGTGTCTCAGGAAAGAAAAAACAAACAGTACATGTATTCACTAATAATAGACAGTAGAAGATGAACACGCACAGGCACAAAGGAGATGTGAAGGACATTGGAAACGGGAGGCCGGCTGGGGCCGAAATAGGAAAAACTAACCCATCGGGTACAGTGGACAGCACCTTGGTAACAGGCAAACTAAAATCCTTTATATTTGCATTGTGCAGTATATCCATTAAAAAAATACATTTTTACACCCTTAATATTTAGAAATTTAGGAAAACATTTATTAAGATGAGGATGAAGGAGAGAAACATCTGTGTTTTTATTTCCCTGTGCAGGAATGTTAGCAGAGATTACTTAAACATTTTTTGAAATACTCCCTTTAGTCTTAAGATTCACATACTCTAAAATGGACTTTCCATGTGCACCACATACTAAGTGCTCTTTTACTAAAAGGGAAAAAGAAGGGTGGTGCCCGTAGCTCAGTGAGTAGGGTGCCGGCCCCATATGCTGAGGGCAGCAGGTTCAAACCCAGCCCTGGCCAAACTGTAACAAAAAGTAGCCGAGCCTTGTGGCGGGCGCCTGTGGTCCCAGCTACTCGAGAGGCTGAGGCAAGAGAATTGCCTAGGCCCAGGAGTTGGAGGTTGCTGTGAGCTGCCATGCTACAGCACTCTACAGAGGATGACAAAGTGAAACTCTGTCTCTAAAAAAAATAATAATAATAAAATAAAAGGGAAAAATCAAACATCCCTCTCTGTTGCACTAATGTCTTATTTTGTTTGCCTGAAATGTGGTTCTGTTTTTTTCTCTCTTCCACTGTCAATGTTTTCTGTTTAAAGATGGACTGTTACCATGTTTCTGTTTAGGAAATGTCTCTCCATTACCCTTTCACAAATAAAACATAAACCCTTACTTTGAGCTAAAAGATCTTTCACACAAGGTCACAGTCTTTCTATTCCTTGACAATTCTCAACATTATTTCTACAACACTAACTAACCTATATTCTGGGTAATGGCATTATTATCTATGTTTGTACTTTCCCCTACTACTTAATGTTCTTAGAAATTACGATATTTGTATTTAATAAAAAAGAATTGTCTCACATCTCTCCTTTTATCAGGTTCTAGTGCACTCTCCTACAAATAATGGTTATTTTGTTTTAATGCACAACATTTTGTTAATATCTCTATTTTGACAGTCAGCATATTGAATTGTATTGCCATTATTAATTTACCCATCTGTTTTTTTCCATTAGACTGTTCCTTTATAGATGAAACAATTTATTTTTTCTCATTTATTTTCAAATCCACACTAGCCTTTGAACATACTATATGTTTAATGAATATCTACTAAGTTTTTAAATTGTGTTAAAAAGTTTAAAAATGTAAATATAGATAATATCTATTATTTTATTAATAATCAATTAAAGATATATGTATATGGTTAAATGATTAGCCATTTGTGGTATAACATAATTATTATTTGTTTAAATTTGATAAAATATCAATGAAAACAGAACATGTTTCATTTATCTCAGAAGTTCATCATGCAGATATTTCCTAATATTCTAATGCTTCACAAACAGGTGAATATTTGCCAGGGCTTTATCAAATGTTACTGAATTAATTTTTGTTAAAAATTTTAAATATTTGCTTTTTCATGTAAAGCCTTATGGTTTTAATTTGTGATAATAAATGTTATTTCCTGAAAATGTTAAAAAGTTTGATATTATTATATCTTCCACATATAATAATTTAAAAAATATTAATGTGTTATTTCAGGTAGAAGTAAAAGTAGGCATCTTTTAGTCCACCTAATAATCACTTTTCTAAAGGTATCTGTAACTACACACCAGTTGTTCCTAAAAGGAAGGCAGATTAACTTCTTGTGGTAAACTGACATTGAATAATTTGAAATTAAATTTGAAGTGAAATTGAAAAGAAGCCAGATGAAGTAAGTTGGCCATCTGTACCATATGGTCTTAGAAAGGCTGCTGATGCCCAAGTACTAAGGAAGGAGTCCAGAAAGTCTTCCCTCTCATCTTTGCAAGAAATTACGAAGAAATCCAATTCTTTGCAAGAATTGCAAGAAATTCAATTACAAAGAACATGAATGTCTTAAGTCATAGGACCCAGACCATGGTTGTAAGTTACATTAGAAATATCTGCCATGTAAGTCTGGGGACATAATTATCTGTTTTTGGCAAATTAAAAAGAACAACAAAGGACACATAGGCATGATAAATAGGAGATACTAAGCTAAGATATGGAAACTAATCCACACCTATTATGGATGGTACCTTAGAAATGAGTAAATATCAAACTTACTGAAATAGTTGCTGTTTAAAAATATAAAGAAAAAGAAATATAAGAAGAATTCAAAACTTGATACAGGTGTAATTTTGTGAAGATTAGCAATCATTTTATTTTTTTCTATTTGGCATATTTAGCAATATTTGATATTCTGCTTAAAACCAAAGGAATTGTTGCTTACACCAAGAGAATGTGCCTTCATCTAACTTCATGGTGTTAGCAATTATAAGAAAATATGAAAATTCTAATATTTTACCTCTTCCTCATTTAATTTTTTTGATTTATTTTTGCCACTGGTGATTTTAGGTTTGTTTTGTTGTTCCTCTTATGTAAATTATATTACATTTAGTGATTTCTTAATTTTTTATATGAGTTTATCTGTATGATAAACTTTCCCAGTGTCACATTTCTATTCTTTGGAGATCAAACAGAAAAATGTTTCAGACATAATACAGATCAAAGTGGACAAATGTTGCTTGGCTGGAGCCCAGTAATTAAAGAACTGCTGTGTCAGAAACTATCCTAGTTAAGCAGATTTCACCAGTATTTAGTCTACAATTTAAGCATCATTATGTATTGAACAATATAACAATATAACATTCCCACATGAGTGCCACTTACTCAAATCTCACGTTCTTCCCTCTACCTATATATCTAGAGTTTCCACTGATAAACGTTATTTTCCATCATCAAAATTAAGAGACATGTTACTAAATGATTTAACCTAATGTGCACAATGTAATGGTACACAGCACACACCCTGGATGAAGGGCCCAACTACAACTTGAACTTTACCTTGAAAATGGAAACAATGTAACCTAATCATTTGTACCCTCATATTAATCTAAAATTAAAAATAAATAAAGGAATAAATAAATGATTAATCTTACATTGGTATAACTGTTTTTTTAAAATTAAATCGATTACTCAAATTTTAACTTTATCTTTAGGGGAGTAAAAATACCTAGTTCAGGTGAGGGAAGCATTAAAGTTTTATGTCATATTTATTTACTAAAAAATGCCCTGTTTCTATGGTTGCCTTACATTCAGAGGTCTAAAGACTCAGTTATCTTTTGGTGAAGAAAACCAATTATGGCCCCTTATAAGCTATGCAACTCTAACACAAGTAGACACACATGATTTTAGAAGGGGGAAGGGATGTCACAAATTGTTTTATGTACCCTTTCCAAGAATGTCTTTCCCAAAATATGTTTCCATGCAGCAATCCATGAGAATAAATTAGTGTTAAGAGTAAGGTGCTTTTTGGGAGAACAGAGATTTAATTATTTCTTTTTGCAATTCAGGATTGATACCGGAATTTCAGATTCTTAGTCTCAGCTATTCGAAGAAGGAATCATGGACCATAGGAGTAGTGGTAAGACAGGATTTATTTACAGAAACAAAAATTACAACAACTACAAAAACCAAACCTACTGGCAGAGAGAACCCAGGAGGGGAACAAGCTCTCCCGCTCCCTCTCTGGGGTCCTACCGAGGTCTGTTTGAGCTCTCTGCCAAGGGGTTTATATAATATAGTCCCGGGGGGTTGTTTTGCCCGAACTCTTAGAGCGCGGATCTTCCTCAGTTACAGCCAGCTGTCCAATGAAGACTCACATGACATTGGCCTGTCAGAAGTTCAGGAGGAGGAGACAGAAAGGCTCCATCCATGAAATTGACTAGCCAGAAGAGCACAGGAAGGAAACATCAAGGTGCCAGTGTCTCCCCCCTCCCCACCCCGAAGTGTCCAGCCCTTCCAGCAAGCTGGTTCTTCCATCCGCCACAGCATCAGCACCTCCAGACCAAGGCAGCAGGTCATGGGGACGCCTTGTCCTGCATCAGGATTATAACATTTCGAATGGATAGAAATGATATTTACTGAAAACTTTGGGCAGTAAAAACATCTAGTGTACCCAGGAGGATGAGGAATTTGGAGTGGTGATCTTGGCTACAAACTAGCACTCAAAAAAATTGGGGGCAACTAGTAGTTCTAAAATTATTAAGTGGAGGCCAGACACTACAAGCATTAGGAAACACCATCTGAGATACAACTACAATCCTGCAAATTGAATAGTTTAAGTGTGGAATACATTGATGATACAGAGCTGAGAGTATGAGGTTTACTTTCAAAGAGAAACTCATGGTCTAGAAGCAGGAGATGTATTAATGGTCCTGCATCCACCCTTCACTGTTATGGGGACTTTCATAGGGGTGACGGTAATCATGAGTAAAGAAAATCCTTCCAGAAATTATTTAGATAGTTTAAACAGGATTGCTCTGGAATATCACATCTCAAAGCTTCCATAATTTTGACAGCTTCTAGCTTCAAATAATCTCAGACTGCGTGTTTGTGTCAGGGCAAGTAACAGAAGATAATGGGGCTTACTCTTTGAATAATAATTAGCTCCAAGGTTTCTTGGATACTCAAGAGAGCTGACAAGAACTTTGGCCAGTATACACTGGACTTTAAACTTTGCTCGGGTATTGTTGCATAGAAGCTGAAGACAATATAGACATTGCATTTAGCAAGTTTATAAAAGAAAGCTAATAGGAGATAGACAACTATCAAATAAAGGGAAGAAAAATATATTTTGTGATAGTTTGGGTATAAAATTCATGAAGAAGACATAATACTTAATATTAGTTGAGTTTCAAAATAAGACTAGAAATAGGAAAAAGCAAGGCAATAAGAAGAGAATGAATTATGGAAATAGATTATGGTTGGGAAAATTTTTAGAAACATGAGTGAACAATACATATTTATAAGAAAAATAAACTGCCAGATAAATCAGATAGTTTTTAAAAGAGTAAGAAAAGATAAGAGATATAAACAATCCAGGCACCTGTTCATATTTGGATTAGAAAGGTAGAATTCAATATAGTCTACAGAAGAAATGAATACAAATGAATTACAGAGTGTTTGTTGGTTTTTCATATTGTTGGCAGGACATAATTATGGGAACTGACACTATGTATGTTATGAGTTGATGATGTGTATCATCCAGCCTAAGCTTACAGTATTAATGAAGTTAGTTCACACGCATAGAATGCATAAAAGTGATAATAAGCACACATACATATACCCAGAATAATACAATATCCATCTTATTACGCTTGGTATAATTCTATAATAATCTAACTTAATATTTAAAGCTATCCAAAGTCATTTTATATAAACAATGACCCCCAAAATGTGTATATCTATTTTGTATATTTCATACATCTATTTTATATGACTGTGCTCTGTACATCTCAAAATGTTGTGTCATCTGAGAATAAAATCATTTAAATATACATATATATATGTGTGTGTGTAAATATACATGAGTAATAAAAACTTGTTCATGAAGACATGCCAAACATTCCTTCTTGAAAATATCTAGAATAACTACACATATTTATCCTAATCAAGTGTCCATAATTTCTCATTCTCTATTAAAGTTTGTTTAAAGAAATAGTCCACTTAATTCAAGGTTCAAGATACCCTCTGGATAATGTTATTTAGGTCACCATAGACTTATAGGCTTGAACGTTCTCTAATAAATGTTTTAATAAATAATACTCATAGGAGTAAACATCTAAAATTCCTCTATCCTATTAGAAGAGTTCTATACATTTATATTTTGAGATATTTATTTTTCTGAAGTTAATTGTCTTTGTCATTTATCTATGTTAACGATATATAACATATTGCAGGAAAAGCAATCACTGTCTTTTCATGTTTTTGTAATGTTTATTTTTAAATTCAGCTGGCTTAGATATATAAATATATGTACCCAAAATATTTCATAGCTTTTGGAACTATTGGTAGACTGTTATCAACAAAGAAAATAAGGACAAAACTTGGTATTCCTGCACAATCATCTCTCTATCACATTTTTTTCTTCAGACTAAATAAATTCTTTTTATTCAGTTACAATTTTTCCCGAAAAATATTGTGAAAAGGATAAAGTATCTCATAAAAAACATGCTTCATTATTTTATTCTGAGAAAACTTTATATAATGGGCAAAATTACACATTTTAATAATCTTAAAAAGATTAATATATATATCTGTGTGTACATATATATACATACATATATTTCTTTTTCTTTTTTTGAGACAGAGTCTCACTCAGGTGCCCAGGCTAGACTGCCACATAACCTCAAATTCCGCGTTTCAAGCAATCTTCTCTCCTCAGCCTCCCTGAGTAGCTGGGACTATAGGCATATGCCACTATGCTTAGCTATTTTTTCTATTTTTAGTAGAGCTCCATTTTTAGTAGAGTTAGGATCTCACTCTTGCTCAGATTGGTCTGGAACTCCTGAGCTCAAGCAATCCATCCACCTCAGACTCCCAAAGTGCTAGGAATATAGGCATGAATCACCGCACCTGGCCAAAAATTATAATATTGATATTAGGGGCTTTGATTTATGTACATGGAGAATTTATTTTATTTTATTGATGGCCGGTGCTTCCAAAGCAGTTACAAAGTTCATTACATCCTACTGGAAACCTCTTTATATCACTTGATTCACTAATGGCATGATCATGAGCCCTTAGGAAATAGGTCTAGGCCTACAAATATTTTTCATTAAAGAGATCTCGCAAGTCTTATTTCTACTCTTTCTATTGCATTATCATTAAAGTTTAAATAAGCTCTGTGAACTCAAAGCAGGATAAATATGAATAAAACCACATCTACGTGTATCATAGTCCAATTTAGGCATGAAGAAGGTAAGAAGAATATCTTGAAAAGCAATCAGAAAAATGAAGATACATTACATAGAATGAAACAGCAATTTGTTTGAGCACTGATTTCTTATTGGAGACTGTGGCGGTTAGAGGTGTAAAACAATAGCTATAAGATGCTGAAAAGATGCAAAAACAAGTGCAAAATAAACAAAAATTGGAACTGATACTTTATATACCACAGAAATATCTTTAAGAGTGAAAGAAAATAAGGAATTTTTATGGAAAAAAGTTAAGAAATTCCTCACAAGTAAATCGGCACTTTAAAAATTTTAACAAATTTTAAAAATCCTTAATTACTCCCAAAATTATTAAGAATTTTTAAAAAATCATCATCCACCCCCCTCGTATATTCTGCTTTTTTTCAAGCCTTCATTGTCTATCTGAAGGATATTCTTGAAACTGCACAGAAATGATAACCTATGGAAACTGGGTGCTTCAGTCAGAAGTGAACGTAAGAGCCAATAACATTGATATTTCTTTACAAAAAGAATAATGTGGTAGATATGGTGATAGGCCTCCCTGGTGCTCATTCAGGGAAGGACTAATTCTAATTTCCCTCATGTTGGGGGTGCTGTTTTCAGAAAGCCTTCAGTTGGCAGTATCTCCTGGGGCCACCTCTGGTATATATACTTTACGTGCTATGACTGTTCAAGGTGGAGCCGTAAATGTCATTAATGAGTGCAGAGTAATCCCAATGGACCATTTCAGCTTCAGGCCTCCTGAAAGAGTAAGCTGGCCCTTTGGGCCTGAATTGTGGTAGATAATATTCTACGTCTATAATTCATGATAGTCTTTTCTTATCCTCTTTTACAGATGCAGTGCAAAATATCTAACAAATGATATGTACACTAAAATAATAATGAAAATAGCAGTGTATAGACTTTAAAGTAAAACTCACCACGTGGAATAAAAGGACAATGGGTCATGATAAAGTACATAATCTGTGAAGAAAACATACAGTTATCAAACATCAAAGCAACTGAAGATTTTTTTTTTAATTATTTTTTATTGAGTCATAACTGTGTACAATGATTCAGGCTTGGAGTACAGTGTGCGGGCTTCCCATACAATCGGAGATATTTTTATCCACCTGATTAATGTAACATTCATGATATTTTCTCATTT
>CAUYRH010177258.1:0-44744 GCA_963574655.1 Perodicticus potto
AAGAAAATTATGGAACCCTAAGAAAAGAAATGTCACCTTTTCTATGAATGTAGTACATTTTAAAACAGTGGGCCAAGGAGGGGGCAGGAACCGGCATGCAGCCAGCTGTGGGGACATCATGTGCAAAAGAAGCACGGGAATGGGAGGCAGCCTGTTTGCAAGAGGGGGAGTCCCTGCAGCTGCATGTAGCCCAGCAAAGGAGGTCAAGTGAGCACACAGGAGGGTATAGAAGTACAACAGAGCTGGGCACCAGGTTCATGGGATCATCTAAGCTACCAACAGGGTGGCGAGGAAAGACAGTGCCACCCCACAGTGGCTGAAGCCCTCAGCACTCTTATTCAAGCTCATAGCTTGTTCGTGTGCATTTCCACAGGGTCAGCTCTCACAAAGACCATTGCCCAGGCCTCCTTCCTGTTCCGTCCCTGCTCTCCCTGCCCCAGCAAAGTCCCAGTGGAATGGATGCACTGGAGTGAGGAGCTGCTTATGCTGTGATCACACGCAGTAATCACGGTAGCCAGCACTACACTGGGAGCTGTGCTGCATCTCATCCTCTGTGCTTTCACCCACGTTTAATGCTCATGGGGACCCATGTGAAAGCCAAGGAGATGGGGCAGAGAGGTTGTGCGATGGGTACAACAGAGGGCCAGGCTATGCTCCATTGTTACCATCTCCAGGAGCCAGCAGACGCCCACATACTCAGCGACCTCCCCCTCAAAATCAGTCCAAACCAAACATTCAGAGTCACCGCTAAAGGTCATGCCCCATGGAGATGTCATCAGGGCACCCCCCGGCTAATCTTTCTGCTTTTGTAACAAGATCGTCACATGTGATTCTGAAACAACAATGTCTGAGACAAAAGTCCATTTTCCGTGTGCTTTGGTGCCCCCTGGTCAAGTGTGTTTAAGGACCATGGGCACATGGTGAGTGTCCACGGAAAGAAAGGGAAGGAGAAGAGAAGGAAGGGGCCTTGTCACAGGTGACCTCATGACGCCGATGCCACTATGTCACAGGGAGAGAAACAGGCATGGGTGTACAGACACCCACAATTATCAAATCTCCAACTGATGTCTTTATCTCAATATTATAGAAACATACCTAGTCAGATGTTTATCCTTATAGGTTTGTGACAGAAGAATACAAACTTTACAAATTATTTTAAAATTTGTATTAAGTTCAATGTTTCAGTGAAGTACCCACAAGCTTTTTATTGCTTAATTTGGTTCTGTAGTTCATATCCACAAATGGGCCATTCTCAACCCATATAGCACGTCGGCAGAGCTCAAACTCAGAAGTGGGCGGACTGCCAAGTGAGTAGAACGTGCCACCCAGAGAAAAGCTCCATCAGGTGCTTTGTCCTGCTGGTTTCTGAGGCCAACTTTAGTGAACGCCAATCCAACATAGATCACCCAACAATCAGGGATGGGTGATAAAACTTTATGTAGGCATTCATAAAGGCTAGAGAGCGTGAAGTATTATTTTTCTTTTGATGATGCTTATTAAAGCTAAGCAGAGTACATACTAAGAATAGTTTTCAGCAGGTGCATCTGACAAGTGCTTGACCCTGAGCGGCAAGCTACAGCGAGGATGGCCAGCCAGGGTCCCCACAGTGCCTCGCGCTGGGCATTGATGAGAAAACAGATGTTCACCTCCTAATATGTTGTCTCAATCCAGAACATGAGTTATTTCCTCCAAGAGATAAGAAGACATAAACTTCACGTGTGACAATTTATCAAATTTCACTTCAGAATTCTAATCTTAAAGACACTGTATAAATGAAAACAAAAAGGGACGTTTATCAATGTAAATTAATAAATTACTCTATATAAAAAGTAAGAGCTTGAACAAAAAATGAAAAGGAAATCAGAAAATCATTTAGGCAAGTCTAAGTAAAAAACGTTATCCCTAGTACCAAGATACAAAAGTATTCATAGAAATCGCTAAAAAACCCAAAGATATCAAAAAGTAAATGAAAAAAAAGACACAAAGAGGCAATTAACCAAGAAGAAATCTAACGGATTTATGAGCACAGGAAAACAATGTCTAGTGTTTCATTAGTACAAATGAAAAGCACCCACGATACTCTCTTGCTCTCTTAAATTGATACAGATCTTTTTAATAAACAGTATAGTCTTTGGTAGTATAAAACAGAAACTCTGATTCACTGTCGATGAACTCTGATTCACTATGGGCTATATCGGCATAACGTTTTATGTAACATTTTGTGCATAATCAGGGCATTTCTTGTCCTGCCTTCCTCTTACTTCTGCAATAATATTCTGACCCTTGCCCAGTGTTACTATGATGCGGGTACAATTTCCTCCTGGGAAGAAAAAGCCAAATGCTGCAGGGGAAACCCTGGACTCTGTATTTTGGGAGCTGCTGCATCCTTGCCCTACTCCCTGTGGTATTTGAAACTCACCCCCTAGCTTCTCGGGGCCTTCTCCTGAAGTGTCCCAGGAGGTAACTGGACCACACTGCCTATAAAGCATCTCCAGTTATCACAGTGCATCATACTGTTGATTTTATAGCAAGTATTAAAGCAAAAAAGAAATTTGACATACCTATTTTTAAGGTGCTGAGGGGAACCAAGACACCTGAAACTGCCATCGACCATGATGGCCAGTCTTGTGCAGACGGCCTCACACTCTTCCATGCTGGGAGGAAAGAAAATGAATCTGTAAGAAAAGCCACATCCTAAAGATTTTTCATTGGGTAAAACAAAGTTTCTTTACAAAATAAGAAAACCCAAAACAAAATTTTACCCAATGAAAAGTAGGCAAAAACACTAATAGGGCAAGTTAATCTATATATATATTATATATATGTAAAACAAATTAAAATCTTTAAAAATTGATAGGATTTTATTTAGGTAGCCAATTATACAGTTAAAAGTTTAGCTTTCCCATATATCAGGAAGATTATGTATGAAATATATGGGAGAGAATCATTTAGCAATAGTATAAAAGTATTAAGTAAATAAGAATGTTCTTAAGAAAATAACATGAATATCTTATAAAAACTAACAAGGAAGTTTCACTAATAGACGCAAATGAAATGTTGACTTAATGTAAGACAGTATACAAAAAAGAATGGATATTTTTAAAATAGGAAAATTGTTATAAAAACTAGTGAAATATAAAATATTAATTTATTAGTATAAATATAAAATGTAATATAAGTGTAATTATAAAATATAAGTAAATTAATTATAAATAATATAAATATGTTATATTTTAGCACAGTATATGATATAAACTCTAATATTATACATTTCTTTTTAATATTAATTATAATTGCAATTATAACTTAATAATAGTTCAAGTAAAAATACAACATTATGAAGATTTGTAATGTATAATTATATTATTATACTTATAAAAAATATCAATTATAACATGGATATAGTATAATATCAATAAAAATTTTAAGTTTAAATGTATTACACCCAGAAGAAAAATTTCAAATAATTATAAAGTATGTCTTTAAAATCACTTAGTGAGAAAAAGAAAAATATTAAAAGAAAGTCTTGAGAGAAGACTTGACCAGAAAACATTAATATTTATGACATAGCAAAAATAATTAAAATTAAATAATACACTAAAGAATTACAAAGCAGATGGCTTTAGAACAAAATAAGAAAACCCCAAAAAAGATGGTAATAGCTTAAATATGTGAATGATTTGAGGATGGGAACATATTTTCTGAGTATAGCTGTAGTGGAAGGAGCTCTGAAGGAGATTTTTGATATACTTGAGAAGACAAATCTACCCACTTCTAAGAAATGCAGCAAATCTCAGCAAACTCATATCAAAAAAATTTACAAGAAACATAATAGGTAGGGGGTGGTATACTTTAAATAATTCACATATTTTAATTTGAAAACAAAATTACATAAATTCAATGAAGAAAAATCGCAAATAACATGTAGAGATCATTAAAAGAGCTGTTCGTGGTTAATAAACATACCAGCAAGTTATAAACTAAACCATCAAATCAATTGATTTTAAAACTATGTTCCAACCAAATGAGAATCCCTCATGTATGCTGCAGTGAAAAATATGTTTTATTTCCATTCTAATATCTATAAAAGCAATGAGTTATGAGATGAAAAATATACCCAGAGAGACAAGGTCATTTCCTCAGTAATTCTAAATACATTATTTCATATATTGCTGCTGAGAGTAAAAATTGGTGTTACTTTTTTGAAACCAACTTGGATCTAATTCCTTTTCTAGGAACTTATTCTAGGAAATGCAACAAACATGAATACATATAAGAACTTATTTATAAAGGTAAACATCTGGAAACAGGTAACCTAAATGTTTCAAGGTAGGATAATAAAATACTAATATAAATGAGGGCACCTCCCTGTGGCAGTCAGCCATCAAAATAGGTCCTCTAGAGTCAATTAAGTGCACGGGACAAATGCCATAATATAGAATGATAAGGTGACAATGCAAACTAGTAGAACTTCACAGGTATGTGAAAAAAATTTCCAAGGAATAAATAAATCACAAAAAAGTATGCCTATCAATATCTGAAAAGTGAAATTAATAATGCAATTTCTTTCTTTCTTTTATAATTTTATATTATCTAAATTCTCTACAGAAAGTATATCTTATTGTAGAACAGTCCTAAGGCATTTGGACTAGTGTGTATTTCTTTTTTATTATTTATTTTTTTTTCTGCAGTTTTTGGTCAGAGTTGGGTTTGAACCTGCCACCTCTGGCATATGGGGCCAGTGCCCTACCCCTTTGAGCCACAGGTGCCACCCAGGGGCTAGTGTGTTTTTAGATCAAGATTATATTTCTCAACCTTCCTTGCAGGTGAATATGGACATGCAACAAGATTCCATCAGTAGAATGTACAATTTCTGGGTCATATTGAAATATGGGAAGCCACTAACCTAGATTTTGTTTTTTGTCCACTTTCCTTGAGCTGGGGAGTAGACATAATACTGATGAGTCAACATCAACCATGACAGTTGTGATGACAATAAGGCGGAAAGGACCCAAGGCCTTGGTCAGCCTGACGGAGCACAGCCCAGTAAGATGAATTATTAAGTAAGAGAAAAAAACATGTCTTATAACATGTCTATAAGTTGAGGTTCTTTTGTAGCTTAACACGAAGTCTCCGGAATACGTGTGATAAGCATTTCAAATATGCTTTATGTATGTATCTGTGAAAACATACCTTTCTCTAAGTTTCTTTCCTTAATTTCGATTTAAAAGTCTTATTGTTTTAATGAGTGAACCATAGGTACTTAAATAAAGAGGAAGACTATGAAATCACTTCCTTAAGCATGGGGCACACAAATGCAAGTCCAAATAGCAACCAATACAAAGTAAGTCCTCAGAATAAATGACGTGGCAGTTATAACTGAATTGATATTAACTGTGCAACAAATATTCTCCAAATATATGGGATGAAATCACAGCCTGGAGGACAGAGACAGATATTTTGATGATCTTCCACATCAAGAAAAACATGCAAAGCCAAGAATTGTGCTATGAAAGCAGTCGCTGGTCTTTTTCTGCTCAAAAAATGGAGCCCGAATTTCCTTTATGGCAGGTTCATCTGATTAGCACATAAATACAGCCAGGTGATGCAGTCACTCCAGGACTATGTTGGATTCACCGTGTTAGTGATTCTTGGTTGGACTGTTTCAAATTCCTCTTAGTAATTAAACTTTGCAGAGTTCTTACCCTCAGCTTCCTGCTCCATGCTTTCCCAAGATCCTCTGGGATAAAGAACAGGAAGCAATGAGATATAAACTCAAATAGGAGCAAAATGCCCAATTTGAAGACTTCTCAACCAAAGGCTTCTGCCGTAGAATCACAGAATCCCTCATCAGCTGCCCTACTCTTCATTAACAGTGAATTATTTGAATCTTTGTATTGCATGAATATAGACAGATTTGTGGAAATGAATATACATCTTTAATGTGAATCAAATGATAGGAGAATATAAAAGAGAAACTGCGGCAATATATGGTCTCTCTGAGAACAGTCTGCTATGATTATATAAGGTAAATAAAAGAAATTTGTATTGTGATACCACTTTACCCAATCTTAGGACCTCTGCATGAACATGAAGACTCAGGTTCTCATGCCAGCCACATAAATACAGGAATAGAGGAATTTCCAGAATTAGGCAAAGCAAAATAATGATTTTAAGCAAAAACACATTATGATAAAGTAAATGGGTCAAGTTTAATTCATCTTAATGTAAAATTATATTTCCTGAAGTGAAAACAATAAAAGACAAAAAAATAAAAAATAAAAGAATCAGTAGTAGGACTTCTGGCTATAGTCAGATGAAGAAATTGGCAAATTCTTTCCCTCAAAAGTAACTATAAATCTGGACAAAATTAACAAAAACAACCATTTATGAATTCGGAAAAGCAGCCAAAGGAATACAGAAACCTAAGCAGCATTTACAGCTGACAAACTGCTAAGCTTAGGATAGGAAGAGTGGCAGTCTGTGGCATTCCAGCTTTGGACTGCTCCCATCCCTCCCCACTGCCCCCAACACACAGCTGCTAACAGGGAAGCTCTGGTAGCTTCTCAGCCACGGCCAAAGGAAGTGCACTCAACAAGGACCACTGGGCAATGCCCAGACCAGTAACATTGTTGGTATATGTGACTATCTAGAGCCAAGCAAATATGAAAGACCAACATTCCAATATCGGGACAGAGGTGGCCTCCACTAGACTGAAACTCTGTGGCTGTGGCATGTAACTGAGGCAGCAGACATGAGTGGAACAGACAAGAGAAACAAGGCCAGGCCAGCACACATTGTATGCTGTCCTGGGGCTATCCACACACAGCAGAGACACAAAAGACCCCCAGTAAAACTGGGCGAACCTGAAAATGGCCTAAACTTTGAATGTTCCCGTTGTCCACTCATAGGTCCCTCATTGGAAGACACAAATCTTGTTGGCCTGATGTGGTTCAGTACAACCTCTACCCAGGCACTGCCTGGCAACTAGCCCATATAAAAATAGGGGTGACTTCTATGTAGCCAGGCTTAAATAAATGGAAACAATCTTGAAAAAACAAACTCAGCAGAATCATTAATAGCCACTTACTACAAGGGAAAGACTTTTCATGGATTTATTCCAGGCAGACACAAAATGAACAAATGAATATTTTTAAAAAGAGGAACAATTATATAAAATGTTCAGTTTTCAATAAAAATTATAAGACATAGGCAAAGAAAACGAAAATTGTGATCCATAATAAAGGAAAAAAGAAGTCAGTAGAAAGTGTTTCTAAGTGTTTCTCGATGGTAGATTTAGTAGAAAAACATTCAATGCAGCCATTAAAACTATGGTTAAGAAATACATGTTTAAAGAATTAAAGGAAAGTTTGATAATGGAGGTTCTGAAGAAGGACATGCAAGTTATAAAATAAAGAAAGAAACCTTTAAGCAAAAAGTACAATAAAAGAAATGAAAAATTCACTGAGGGGTCACCATGAGACTCAAGATGGCAGAAGCGTCAGGAACTTGAACATAAATCAGTAAAAGTTACCCAAAACAAAAATAAAGAAAAATAAGATTAAGAAAAAATAAGCATAAACTTATAGATTTGTCCATTAACATCAGAGTTTGAACAAAGAATGGACCAAAACGAAGAGAGAAGATAGAACAAACTAAAAAAAGTTTGAGTAAATAATGGCCAGAATGTTCTCAAATTTTTCACATGGACAAATAAACATCAGAAATGACAATTACATATGTTAGTCTATAACACTCTGAAAATATAGTTTTCATTGATATTTTCTTATCTTCTTTAAAAGATTTAAGATTGTACAAAGTCGTGATTATAATATGTTGTACTGAATTTATAGCATATAAAATACAGTATGTATGATAATAATAGTACAAAAAAGGAAGAAGAAAATGGAGCCATACTAGGGATATATAAAAATATATTATTCAACAATGAAAAGGAGCAAACTGCTGATGTTTTCTACAACAGGGATGGAGTTCAAAAGCATCATGATAAAGAAGTCAGACATCAAAAACTACTTGTTGTATGATCTATCAATATAAAATATCTATATAAAGAAAATTTATACAGGAAGGAAAAAAACAGTATTTTTCTAGGCTAGGTATTTGGATGGGAATTCAACTGAAAACAGGCATGAAAAAAATTAGGGGATGATAGAAATGTTCTAAAGCTCATTTATGGTGACATTTGTACAAGTCTATAGTTTTACTAAAAAATCATATACTTGTAGTAGTTATGTTACACAGCAGGTAAATTACACTTAAAAAAGTTATTTTAAAAATCGATGTTTATTATGGCAATAAAAATTTGGAAATGTTTGGCATTATGGGCAAAGCTATCAGTGAATAAGAGTAAGAGGTTAAGAAACAGACATCAGAGACAGAAAATTAAGAATAAAAGTCTACTTTGACATGAAGCAATGTGTGATGTGTGTTAACAGTTTATTCCTTCATGACAGTTGGGTTTACAGGCTTGGATTATCAAGGTAGCCCCCAACCCATTAATGGAAATGGCTATAAGTCACCAGCAAAGTTTCCTGAGATCCCCTCAGAAATCTCTCATTTCACATGATAGGTGACTTTATATTTCCTTCTAGTAACAAGGGCTAGGCTACTAACGCAAGCACAGACTGAATGATTTACTACTTGCTGAGAGACGTTCCTCCATGGGTCATAAACGCTCCTACTAGTCTTTCCATGAATTTCCAGAATGCAAGGACTTGACTACACTTTCCTTGAGCCATTTCTCAAAGTTGTGTTTGCAGTGAACAACCGTGAGGAAGAGGTGACATCTCTCCCCAAACCAAGAGCTGGCTTATCAGTACTATGCCATAGAGAGTTCACTCCATGTGGTGTTCCTCTCCTATGTGTGAAGGGATCCATCTATGCCCACTTATGTTACTCCTATGGGAACTGGGGTTCAGGGAACAAATCAGACTATGCTGACACTCTGGCTACTGCTTTTTATATGAGTAACAAAATATTTCGTCTCTGACCCAGAACTACTGTGTCCTCTATGTCAGCATCCATGAAACTATGACAAGCTAAATTTGTTATCTTGCAGGGAAGGTAAAGTCTCAGGTCCTTGGAAGTTTTTAACATTATACTCTTGGTTTACTTTACTTAAGCATATAAAAGAGAAGTCTAAACTTGAAAGCCTGATTTACATTACATCATCAGAATATTTATTAGCTAAACGATATTGCTCATTCTCCATAAACTTTTTTTAATTTCAAATTAATATTAGGATACAAATTTTTAGATTACATTGTTCTCACTTCCAAAGTAAAGTTTCAGTTGTAAAAGAACCCCTCACCCAGGGATATCCTCCCACACATTGTGCCCATTAAGTAAGACCCCACCAAATGCTCTCCCACCTTTTGTCAATAACCCTTCCCCCACCCTTCCCCTTTTCCTCTTCACCCTGCCCCCATACTAGACTATATTTGTGTTTTATTTTTCATATGAGCATACAATTGTTTATATGTTGATTTCATACCACTATTGAGTACACTGGATATTTATTTTTATATTCCTGTGATACTTTACTAAGGAGAATGTGCTTCAGCTCCATCCAGGTAAACATAAAAGATGTAACGTCTTCATCATTTTTATGGCTGAATAGTATTCCATGGTATACATATACCACAAATTTGTTAATCTATGTTTGCATGGCTGTGTAGCCTACTACAATATATTACAAATTTAAAAGAATCCGGTGATTTTAAAGTCTAATTACAGAAGTAATTCTATGATGAAATAAATATTAGCCCAGATTCAGTAACCAGTTAAGTTTTTAGTTCAACTAATTCTACCTTCTTAGAGAAGAGGCCTTGGGTAGAAGGCATTTCAAAGATCCTTTGGGAAGACCTGAATAAGGAAGTCTAGTTCTCATCCTTGAGCAGTAGAAAAGCATTCGGCAAAGGTATAGTCTTTGGACACAAACTAATAGGATAATTCTAGCTTTGCTACTTGATCACTGTGTTATTTTGGTTATTTAATCTCTCTCTGCTTCAGTCTCTTAATCTATACAATGGGGAGTAACAACAGTATCATTATAGTGTTGTAAACATAAAGAAATGTCTGTGTATAGAACTGGGCCTGGCCCTGACTGCACTCCTGAGTTTTTGATTTCTACTTAGTCTTGCTGAGAAAATGGCCACAGGAGAGGGTGTAGTTCACCTGTGTGAGGTCAGCACTGCAGCACAGCCTTCCCGAACCTCCTTCATTATTGTTTGCCACAGGTACCGCTTAGAGCAGGGGTCCATCCCAGAGCTTGGCTCATCCTGAAGAAAAGAAAATACAAAGCAATGGGCATTGGGAAGAAAAAAACTACAAAGGAATATTTATAATGACATGTGAAGCCAAACCCTGGCTGAGAGAAAATCTCCACTGTGTCTCTAGCAAGCACCTCTCCATTGGCTTCTTTTCACTCCCTTCAACATAGTCAGTATAATGAGAGAAAGTAAGATCTTAATAAGTGAGTTCTTGACTCTCCCACCCATGCAGGATGCCACTCGAGGCCCACCGCTTTCTCATGTAATCTAGATTACTAAGGAGATTGGCACAGCCAATAGGTTGAGAAAGGCTAGGAACAGAGAATAGAAGCTATAGACCATACTGACCACACTGACAACTCCATCAGGAAGCCCAGTCATGAACAGACACCTCACAAATGGCCTACAACCATCTCAAGCACCCAGCGTGCCTCATTTTCCCTTTTCCCCCGGCAGATGTCACAAGAGTGTCCTCAAAAAGGGTGAGTCCATGTGTGCTGTTCAAACAACCAGCACAACTTTGTGGGATTGAAAGAAAGACACATAAACTTCATCATTTCAGGGAAATGTTCTAGAGTAGTCAGGTTGCAAGCTCTCAGCCTCTGGCCTAGTTTTGTGGAATTTGGAAAAAGCCATTAAATCTTAAGAACTCCCCCCTCCCACCAAGAATGATCAGAAAGCACAGAGCAGGTATGTCTGTTGAAAAGATCTGAGACAGCCCCAGAATCCCTAACCTGGCTGACTGGGAAAGGCATTTCTCACACAAAGTCAGTAAAGACTAAAAGAGGTGACTACTTCTTCAAGTGCAAGGGCAATAAACAAAGTTTTAAGAAACCTTAAAAAATGGAAATACGATACTATGAAAGAAAACAATTACATTCCAGTAATTGACCTAAAGGAAGTAAAGACTTACTTACTGCCATACACAGGATTCAAAATACTTATTTTAAGGAATCTCAGTAAACTAAAAGTAGACAAAGAGAAACTCAACAAAAAACAAAAAATGATACATGAATAAAAAGAGAAGTTCAAAAAACAGCTAAAAAAATTTAAAAGAATCAAATAGAAATACTAAAGCACAAAAATACAAAAATAAAATGAAAATTGCAATAGGGAGTGTGAAATACAGATCTAATCAAGCAGACAAGAGAATCTGTCAGCTTGGAAACAGGTTATTTGAATTTATTCAGGCAGAAGAAATAAAAGAAAGAAGAATGAAAAGAAATAAAGAAAACCAATAGGGTTTATGGGACATTATCAAGAGAGCTAACTTCTGTCCTAAGATGTATTAAAAAAGAAACAGAAGATGCTAGGTGTGGGGGCTCACACCTATAATCCGAGCACTCTGGGAGGCCAAGGGAGGTGAATTCCCTGAGCTCATGAGTTCCACACCAGCCTGACCAAGAGCAAGACTCTGTCTAAAAATAGCTGAGCATTGTGGTGGGCACCTGTAGTACCAGCTACCTGGGACACTGAAGCAAGAGGATCACTGAGCCCAAGAGTTTGATGTTTCTGTGAGCTATGATGCCACCGCACTCTACAGAGGACAACATCATAAAACTGAGGGCAACAACAACAAAGAAAGAAAGGAAGAAGGAAGGAAGGAAGGAAAGAGGAAAAGAAAAAGAAAAGAGAAACAGAAGAGAGAAAAGGTAAAAAAAAGCTTATTTAAAGAAATAACTCCTGAAATATTTTTAAATTTGACTAAAAAGATGGACATTGAGATATACTAAAGCTCAAAAGTTCCGAAACAACTTTACCCAAAGAATGACTTACTGAGAGACACAATAATCAAACTGTTAATGATCAAAAACCGATTTTGAAAGCAGCAAGAGAAAAAAAACCTCATCACATACAAGGAAATCACCACAAGGCTATCAGAGATTTTTCAGCAGAAATATTACGGACTGGGAAATAGTGGTATGATATATGCAAAATTCTGGGGCAAAACAAAAACAAACAAAAAAATCCCTAGCAAACCAGGATACTTTACCCAGCAACACTTTCCTTCAGAAATGAAGCAGTGATAAAGAATTTCCAAACAAACAAAAGCTGGATAGTTTGTTCACCACTACATCCACCTTACAAAGAATGCTAAAGGGAGTTCTTTAAGATAAAATGAAAGGATGCTAATTAGTAACATGAAAAAATGTAAAATTATAAAACTTACTATAAGGTTAATTAAACAGTCAAATTCAGAATATTTAAATACATTAATGCCACTATTATGTAAAAGTATCAAAAATAACTTTAGCAACAAGAATTTGTATTTACACAATACAAAAAGCTATAAATTGTCAGAAACATAAAATAAATGAATAAAAGTAAAAATGTAGATTTTTTTTATGTCATCAAAGTTAAGTTGTTTTCAGCTTAAAATAGGGTTTTATAATCATAAAATATTTTATATATTTTCATGATAATAAATTAAAAACCTGAAGAAGACACATACAAATCAAGGGGAAAAAAAAACAAAAGCCCAGAGACAATTGAATCATTATATTCTGATTTCTCTTCAGATCCCATATGTCTTTTGCCTTTTACCAAAGATAGTTGAATCAAAGAATACCAATACAGAAAATTATTAAATCAAAAGGAAAAAAAACAATAAAAGAACAAATAATCTAAAAAAGCCAGAAAACAATTAACAACCATTAAGAGTATGTCCTTACCTACCAATCATTACTTGCAAAGTAAATAGATAAAATCAAAAGACCTAGAGTGAATTATTGAGGAAAACCAAGACCCAACTACATGCTGTCTATGAGAAACTAGCTATAGATTTAAGGGTACACAGAGAATGAAATTATAGAAAAAGAGATTCTATGCAAATGGAAACCCAAAGAGAAGCAAATATACTTTAAGTCAAAAACTGTAAAAGGAGATGATGGTTACTATATAATAATAAAGGGGTTAATTTATTAGGAGTATATAAAAATTATAAATAGATAAGCACACAACTTCAGAATACTTAATAAATAAGGTAAATGTTAACAGAATTGTCAAAGGAGAAAAAGACAGAAATGCAATAACAGTGGAGGACTTCAACATTGCACTTTAAATATAACGGATACATCATCCAGATAGAAAATCACAAACAGTGCACTTAAGCTACACTAAAAATATTTACAAATAATTTTAGCCAAGAAGGTGAAAGACCTGTATACTGAAAAATATAAAACTTTGATGAAAACTATTGAGAACACCAATAAATAGAAACTAGATCAAATGAACCTATCAACCATGCACAGAACATTTTCTCCAACAGCAGCAGGCACACATTCTTCTCTGGCACACATGAAGCATTCTCTACAATAGATCATATGTTAGATCATAAAACAAACCTTTACAAATTTGAGATGACTGAAATCACATTTAGTACCATTTCAGACAACAATGGTAAAAAGGAAAATTGAAAAATTCACAAATATGCATAAATGAAAACAATACACTTCTGAACTACAAATGGGTCAAATATAAGACAAATGAAAATGGAAACCCAATATACTAAAATTTGTGAGATGGAACAAAAGAAGTTTTAAGTGGGATATTTACAGTAATAAGCACAAACATTAAGAAAAAGAGAAATATTTAAAATGAACAACCTTATTGAAGGTTTCTTTTAGAAATAAAAGAACTAGAAAAAGAAATTAGCAAAGGCCAAAGTTTGAAGAACCGTAATAATAAAAAGTTGAATATAATAAGTCCACAGCTAACATCATACACAACTGTGAAAAACTAAAAGCTTTTCCTCTAAGATGAGGAAGAAGATTAGTATGCTTCTATTCAGCATAGTACTAGAAGTCCTAGCTAGAGCAATTAAGCAAAACAAAGAAATAAAAGGCATTTAACTCAGAAAGGAAGAAGTAAAACATCTCTGCATTAGGCATTTTCTAATATACAGAAAAGATTCCACCTAAAGATTCCACAAAAATAAATAAATAAATAAATAATCATCTGTTACAACTAATAAACAAATTCAATGAAGTCATGGGTTACAAAATAAACATGTGAATTTTGGTCATATTTATATACACTAACAATGAATTGTTTGAATAAAAAAATTTAAATCAACCCTATTTTACATAGCATTCAAGAACACTCAGGAATAATTTTAACCAAAGAGGTGAAAGATTTACACATAGAAAGCTAAAGAAATTACAGACACAAATACGTGGAAAGATATCTGTGTAGGTTAATTTAAAGAATTAATATTGTCAAGATGTCCACAATGCCCACTGATTCTATAAATTCAGTGCAACCTCTATCAAAATTCTATTGAATTTTTTCACAGAAATAGGATAAAAATCAGATTCTAAAATTGTAGAGAGCTAAAAGAGATCACAGATAGTTAAATTCTGAGCAAGAAAAAATAGCTGGAAGGCCTCATTACTTACTGATTTCAAATTATAATACTAAGCTATTACAATCAAAATAGTATGGTACTGGAATAAAACAGATATAGGCTAATGGAAAAGAATAGAGAGCCCGGCAATAAACTCACACACATAGTCAACTAATTTTTGACAAAGATACTAAGAATATAAAACAGAAAAAGGATAGTCTCTTCAAAAAATGGTTTTGTGAAAACTAGATATCCACATGCAAAAAAACAAAAAAAGAAAGAAAGAAAGAAACTTGATTCTTACACCATATAAAAAAAAATCAACTGAAAATGGATTAAAGACTTAAACAAAAGACCAGAAACCATAAAACTTATTGAAGAAAACAGATGAAAATTTCCTCGATGTTGGTCTTGGCAATAAACAAGTGGACGACATGTAACTTACGAGAGTTTCTACACAACAAAGAAAAAAAATCAACAAAAATGGTAAATCATGTAACGGGAGAAAATACTTGCAAACCACATGCATATATCCAATAGGAATCTCATCTAAAAGATATGAAGAATTCATACAACTAGATAGCAAAAATCCCCAAATGACCCAATTTTTAAAATGAGCAAAGGATTGGAATAGATTATTTCTTAAAAGAAGAAATTCAAATCTTTAACAGGTATATGATAAGATATCAACATTATGAATTACCAGATAAATGCAAATCAAAACCACAATGAGATGTCACTTTATACTTGTTGGAATGGCTATTATCAAAGAACAGAAGATCAGTGCTGGCAAGGATGTAGAGAAAAGAGAATGCTTGTACACTGTTGGAATGTACAGTCATTTGGGAAATAGTATGGAGGCTCTTCTAAAAATTAAAACATGTCACTACGATGCGATCCAGAAATTCCATTTCTGAGTTATATCCAAAGAAAATAAAACCATAATTTGGAAGTTATATCTGTACTCCCATATTCATTACAGCATTACTCATAATAGCCAAAAATATAAATCACCTGTTTATTCCTCAACAGACAAAATGGGTCAAGAAAATGTGTGTATATACAGTGTGTGTATTTATGCATAAATATATTATAGAATATTATTTGTCCTTAAAAAGAAGGAAATCCTGCCATTTTCAACAACATGATGAATCTGGAGGACATTATGGTAAGGGAAACAAATCAGACGTGAAAAGATAAATAATTTTTGATCTCGTGAAATTCAAAAAGGTCAAACTCATAGAAACAGAGAGTAGAAAGGTATTTATCAGGGGCCAGTGTGGGGAAATGGGGAGATGTTGGTTAAAGCATATAAAATTTCTGTTATGCAGGATGAATAAATTCTGGAGATCTAATATAGAAACTAAGGACTGTTATAGTTTGAATGTTTTATACCCTCCAAGTTGCATGTTGAAACTTAATCTCCAAGTCAACAGTACTAGGAGATGAGGCCTTTGGCAGGTGATTGAGGCATGAGGCCTCTCCTCTTATGAACAGGATTAAGTGCCCTCATAAGAGGACCTGACAAAGGGATTTTGTCCCATTTTTGCCTTTTCAATTTCTGCCTTATAGGGACAAAGCATCCCTCCCTTCTGGAGGACGGAGTTCAAGGCATCATCTTGCAAGGAGAAATAGGACCTCACCAGATACCTAACCCTACTTAACCCTCTGACTACAAAACTGTCAGAGTAAATTTGTGTTTTTTATAAATTACCCAGACTATGATACTCTGCTGTAGCAGCATGACAGACTAACAGAGGGACCTTAGATAACAATGCTATATTACACTCTTGAAATTTCCTAAGAGGGTAGATATCAAGTGTTCTTGCCACAGATAGGAAAAAAAGGTAATTATGTGAGGTTATTAATACATGAATCAGCTTGATAATGCTAATCATTTCACAATGTAGATGTATATAAAAAATATTGTATTTTAAAATATATACAATTTTTATTTGTCAATTATACCTCAACAAAACTTGGGAAAATAATGCTGAAATGCATCAGGTTGCTTCACCTTCATGATCTGATTAGGTAAACCAACCTCGATGTTTTTAAAATGAATTTTCAACCTCCAAAAAATTTCAGAATGATATCCTCTAGGAAGACATATGACAGCAAGAAAAGGCTTCATTTAAATTGATATTTCTTGGAACCTGAAGCTTTCTCCTTCAATAAACACCAAAGCATTTCTTATTTGAACCACTTTTGAGAGAACTCTTGCCAAGCTGCCTGATGTATTTCTGTGCGTTTTGCAGTCAGGGAATTCTGAACACATATTTCTTAAGCACTTAGAGTCATAAACTTCCCTAAAGAAAGAAACAGAAGGGAAGTAACAGTGGGGTAGGGGTAGGCACAGAATAGGAAAACAAATACCTAGTCTTTTCGGCAAATCAAATGATGAATGTATACTAGTAATAAAAATAAGTGAACAAAAGGTGTGATCAGGCATTGTTCGGTATTAAGAGTTGGATATGTAATTATGCATTTTCCTGATTCCTGCCTGGATGTCTGCTCTGAGAGTCCCTGCCAGTCTCTCCGTGGAGAACCAAGGAAAACCCGCCATGTGCCTCTTTCATTTGATGCTCTAACAGTCACCATTGTCAGAGTCACTAATGGTTATCATGTTTTATCATGTGCTGGCCACAGGGCTATGTGATTAACATGGACGATTTTATTTACTGCTTTCAATGGCTCTGTCACTTCAATAGTGACAGATGCTATTATCAGGACCACTTTCAGATAAGGGACAAGCAAATATAAAACCTGCAAGGGTCCTGAGGTCTTTTTTTCTGGGAAAGAAACGTTGCATTCTGGGAAACTGCAGAGGCAAACTATGAACCTGGTTATTTAGACTTCAGAGTCCTCATTCTGAATTGTGCCACAGTCCTGGGCATCCGAGGGGAGCTGAGAGCAAGGGCATATGAAGAAAGAACAAGTGAAGGTCTGCAGCGAACCACAGCTGTGGGTCCTGAGCACAGGCCCCTTCATTCAACTGAGAAGCTGCACAGTGGGAGGCTGGGTGTAGTGAAATTCTGCAGAAGGCAATGAACGCCCATGTCTCATTATTTCCTCCACTCAAACCTGCCTCATCTTCAGAGGAAAATGTAGTTTGCAAAATGCATAGATTCCAGAATATGCAGGTATGCAATAGCGCATGAATTTAAGACATTGCAAAAGCAAACTTACAGCAAGTGAAAAAAACATTCAAATGAGTTTCCCAGAGACAACCAGCAAATGATGAAGCCATTTGCCAAGACAGATGTGGCTCCCTATTTTCTCCCCACACTCTGAAAGGCTGTTTTCATTTGATGAACACAGATGAAAAAAGGAGAATTTGCTTTTCTCCCCATACATTATAATGCCCCTTAGGCTTTCTACCAGTGTGAAGCCCTGGGAATGAAGTGTGAAGACCGGTACATCCAGTCTATGTATGGCATGGAATAAGAGCCTGTATTTATCATTCGAATGGCATTATTTATAGATCTGGCTACTTTTTAAATGCAAAACAATTGTCTCTATTTCTTGACAACTGTCACTTCCAGTCAATGCTGTGATCCAGCCAAACTGAGTTAAGTGCAGTCCCCAGGTAGTCTGCAGACCGCCTTGTCTCAAAGCTATTGCACCTGCTCCAGCCTCCTGCTGGGATCCCTTGTCTACTTTCCATTTCCTGTCCATCCTCACCCCCAACATCCATCCTCAGCATTCACTGCAACTGGTGCCACTACTGCTATGATAAACATTAGCTGCAAACAGAAAAAATCTTGAGATCGATACGCTAGAGGAATTACAGGTTAATTCTATTATTATTTTTAAATACTGTTATAACGTTAGATTTTTATTTAATTTCCAACTTGCAAAATATAAGTGAATCTATCAAAATACCAGTATTTTATTTCTGTGAAATTCCAATGATATTTTACATTCTATTTTTGGAAATACTGACTTAGGGGAAAGCAATTCATTGGTTCACAGAACCAGTGTGGTAAGTTCTGAAGTCACTTCATGTAAAGACTGATAGTCTAAAGGACTTTTAAGACACATATTCAGTATGTATCTTATTCCACGACATTGGCCTGTTCCTGATATTTATACTACTCACCAACAAAAGAATGTCAGGTTTCCCCACCAGGGCCAGGGCTGTAGAGAGTTTCCGCCGGGTTCCCCCACTGTAGGTGGCCACGGGTTTATTTGCATGGGCTTCAAGGTGTAAGCGCCTCACGAGGTCTCCAGCAACCTGGAAGAGAGAATGCATATTTTTTGACAAGTGCATAAAAGTTGGGATTAGAATGATGATGACAGTAAGGACAGTAAGACTTTAAAAATAGTGATATTAATTATGCGGCCCAACCTGCCTCACTGCCCGCTGCCACTCATCAGAGTGCTGGGTAGACCCCAAGGGCTCCACCCTGACTCCTGCACCATCCCTGCCCACCTTTCCCATACACAGTCAAGTGCATCTCCTGAGACCCCTTCACAATATAGGAAATAATTGAGAACAAACAGGCGAGAGTTCTTTCTGTGCCTGGAGACATCTCAAGGCGGGTCAGGAGCTCAGGGAAGTAGGGTGGGAAGAAAGAAAGACCCCAGGCTGGACTAGGTGAATATACAGAGTGGCAAAGAAGGGTGAGCCAAGGAGAAGACTGAGAAGGAACTGGATCGGAATGAAACCAGAAGACAGCAGTGCCAAAACCGCATGGGAAGAATGAATTGAAGGAGGGTTATGTTCAATATTATTAACACAAGGAAAGAAACTGCCCCAGGATAGTGAGGAGCCACTGTCAAGTTTATACACTCAGAGTTTGGTTTATAAACTAGTGGTGGGAGAGGAAATGGGGAAATGTTTCTTATTCACAATTGCCAGAAACCATTATATCAAATCCTGAGGATGGTGGCTCCATTCACCAAACCCACTCGCTTAGTCACAGAGGAATTTTGGCTCTTTCCAGCGGCCTGGAGCTCACAGCAACTTTATTCTTCACAACCTTTCAATCAGCCAGCTTTTCACACACCCTTGGAGGCCTCAGAGGAAATAACTGCCATCACTCTATGTACTGTGACAGAACACTTTTACTGAGCACTTCCCAGTGTCATTTGTTCCAGACCACATTTCCTGTTTCCAGCTCTGTCTCCTGTGATGAACTGGTTCCTCTTGGGGCCCAAATTAAGCAACTTCTTTGTTCCCAAGTCCACAAATTTAAAAATATTGCAGCTTTATTTAAGTCTTGTGACCCCAGAGGTGTTAATGTAGATACATTTTTTTAGATAATATCGAACAGCCTGCTGACCAAGATGATGGGATTCTGAAGATGGGTTCATAATTGTGTGTCCTAAATAACTGAATAAAACCGTATAAATGAAGGCATATTTTTTGACAAGTGCATAAAAGTTGGGATTAGAATGATGATGACAGTAAGGACAGTAAGATTTTAAAAACCTTTAAAAATATTGATATTAATTATGCTGCCCAACAAAGACTCTCTTTAGAAATGTTTCTTTCTCTTTATTTGTATAGCCTCAAAATAAATTAGAAATGAATTAAGAGGCTCAAGAATAGTTCTTGTGGCCAAATAGCATAATTCGAGGAAATGCAGATTCATGAAACTGAAATCTTAAATCTCTGGCCATCTGCCAAAGAAAATCATCTCAAGGGCAGTAGTTTGTCCTTACTGAAAATAGCAACAGTGATTTTTCTCAGATTGTTTACTATGAATCATTCTTTTTACTGATTTCATTCAGTCCAATTATTTCTTTCTTTCTTTTTTTGTTTTTTTTTTAAGATGGAGTCTTACTATGTCACCCTCGATAGAGTGCTGTGGCGTCACAGCTCACAGCAACCTCCAACTCTAGGGCTTAAGCGAGTCTCTTGCCTCAGCCTCCCAAGTAGCTGAGGCTACAGGTGCCGCCACAACACACAGCTATATATTTTTTTTAGTTGTCACTGCTGTTTGGCAAATCCAGGCCAGGTTCAAACTCACCAGCCTCAGTGTATGTGGCTGGCGCCCTAACCGCTGAGCTACAGGCACCAAGCTGCAATTATTTCAATCAATATAAAACGAATAAAAGGTCATTGAAATAATATTTAAACAAGACTTTTTTAAAAACAAGCAAACACACAAATATTAATGGAAGTGACATGTAAATATAGAAATACAATGACTGGCATTGAAGAATTAAAGATATGATAGAAACAGTAATGTAGATTCATCCTGATTTCCCAAGAGAGGCACTGCTAACAAGTATAAGACCAGTTCCTGAAGAGTCCCAAGCGAGATGAAGGAAGGGAATCAAGAAGACTTCCTGGAAGAGAAGGCACAGTCCCCATAAAAAAGAAGGAACTTGAAAACACGGTAGACACTGTTGGGAAGCTTTATCTCTTACAAAAAGCAAATACAGTCAGTCCTTACTTAACATTGCCAATGGGTTCTTGGAAACCACAACTTGAAGCAAATTGATATACAGGGTGTCCATAAAGTTTGTGTACAATTTTAAAATGTTTGTAATTTTGTAAGTGCACACGAACTTTATGAACACCCTGAATAATGAAATCAGTTTTACCATAGGTTAATTGATGTAAATAAGAGTTCGATTCCTAGGGTGTATTTCTGGGCACAGAAACATCATCATATTTCTATATAAGAAACAAAACCCTTTTTATGTTAAACAGTGAAATAAATGTGAGTCATATACACATTTAAGAAATATGAATAAAAACATGATAATTATTTGCTCAATTATTCCAATTCAGAATCATAGATGGCCAGCGCCTATCCTGGAAGCTCAGGGCATGAGGCGGGACCCCACCCTGAACAGCACAGCATCTCACGGCAGGGAGTGTGTGCTCGCTCTCTCGCTCTCTCTCTCTCTCTCACACACACACACACAAACACACTCACTCGCTCCTGAAAAATTTAAACATGCTGATTAACTAATGTGCACAACTTTGGGCTGTTGGGAGGGAACCAAAGTACCGAAGGAAAACCCAGGCAGAACTGGGGAGAGAGTACAAAGTCCACACAGATAGTCCAGGTGGGGAATTGATTTCGTTTTCTTCATCATCGTTTTGATGAAACTCTATTGAACTACATAACATTATTCAAGGACCTGCTTTAACGGGAGTGAGGGTGATAAAAGTGCCAAATTAGAAAAATGATATTTTTGTTTATTTTTGCGTTCATAAAAAATTACAAAAAAGAATGAAAAATATGTGTGTTTGTATGTGTATGTATTAGAAAAAAAATTTATTTTACTTGCATTTATTTCATTCAAAATTAGCAATACATAAATGAAATCTGACAGACAAATGATATAAAATGTAATCATATAAGCAAGCTGGTTCTGTCGAAATGACTTCAGAACGATAAGAGAAGTTTAGAATAACCTTGCCAAACTATTAATGCATATTTTTATAAAATCAGAAAACATATGTCATGTTTTCCCAATTTCACAAAAGGTTAAACGTTTCAGCTAACAAATTCTGGATTGGTTAACTATAGAAAAGATTCCAGTATATATAGGAATAAATGTGTTAGTTTGATCTAATGCTTTGTGAATGTCAACTTGTCAGAAAACAACTGAAAATAGCCTAATAAGAAGTATTTTGTTGTAGTCTTTTCTGCACTCAGCACCAATGTCAAAGTAACAGCAAATATAATGCCTTTGCAACTGCGGCTGCCAAATGCTGCCTAAACCCCCAGAAGGTCATAAGTTCTCAGAATCTCTGTGCAGTCTGGTATTTTTCACCCACAAAGCTCTAGAAGTTGTAGTATTATTAAGGCAGGAGATTAGGATGCATTTGTTTTTATATCACTACTGCTTAACTATGATTAGCACACAGTAGGACTTTAATAAATATTACTGGAGCCAAAATAAATTGCTCAGAGATTCACACATGTCATGTCTTCCAAAGCCAATGTTTTTCCACTGGCACATAGGGTGGCCATGTCGAAATTTCCTGTGAGACAAAGTCTCCAAACTGCAGACGCTGGAGTGGGCTTGGAGAGAAGGGAACACTTACACACTGAAAACTAATACAGCCCTCTAGGGACGTAGTGTGAAGAATCCCCAAAGACCTGAAAGTTGACCTTCCATTGGACCCTGCAATCCCATTACTAAGTATCTACCCAGAAGAAAAAAAAGTCATTCTCCTCTAAAGACATTTGCACTAGAATGTTTATCACAGCTCTATTCATAATTGCCAAGAAAGAACCCAAGTGCTCATCAACTCACAAGTGGGTAAACTATGGTATATATACACCATTTAATAGTATTCAGTCATAAAGAAAGATGGACACTTTACTTTTTTTTCGTATTTACCTGGATAGATTTGGAGAACGTCCTCCCAAGTAAAGTATCACAAGAATGGAAAAGCAGCATGCAATACCGTTCTGAAACTAGTAAATGAACAACTACACACCCACATATGAAAAAATAAACACAATTAAATTCAAGTGGGGGGGGGGCGGCACCTGTGGTCCAAAGGAGTAGGGCGCCAGCCCCATACGCCGGAGGTGGCAGGTTAAAACCAAGCCCTGGCCAAAAACTGAAAAAAAAAAAAAAACTTCAAGTGGGGATGGGGAGGGAAGAGAGGGTGGTGGGGGGTGGTTTGGAAAGTTGTCACCTAACAAGCACAAAGTAGGGGTATATGTCCCACCTTCTGGTTGAAGGGCTCAACTACACCTTAGACATTACCTAACAAAGCTAACTACGTAAACCAATCATTTGTACCCATATGTTAATCTAAAATTTTAAAAAAATTCTGGAGATTAAACATCAAAATGAGTAATTAAGTAAGAAAAAGGAGCCAAGCATCTTGGGCAGAAAAGCCTTTTTTCTCACTCTCTGACACTGACCTCCTGGCCACGTCCTTCCTTTATTAAAACTTCGAGGAGAACTGTGTGGATGGAAAAAACCTCCAAGACCAAAGTCATGTCTGCAGAGCAGATGATGGGAAGGAAGACTCAATGGGGATTTCCCTGGCAGGGATTTGCAGGTATTGGCAAAAATGAGATGCGATGGGCTCTACTTTTCTATACCAGGGACCCCAAAATGTGACACTCACCAGTTCTCCCCCTCTTAAGCATGATGTTCAGTTGCTTTGGTACAACACTAACCTGAAATTACCCAACACAACAGGCTTCTCTTACGCATTTTATGCAGCAAGCCACATTATGTAGCCTTCATCTCCTCATTTGGCCATAACTTGATGTAAAATTTTTCACCAGGTTAACTGAATTCAGGCACAAATATCTGCCCTGTACAAAACCATGTAGTATGAAGGGAGGGAAATTGAAACGCACTCTGTGCCCTGCAGAGCCTAAACTCAGGCTCTGTGAAGAGGCGTCTTTTTCTCACCTAACTGAACTTTTAGAGGGTGGTGGGGGTGACATGACTATAGAGAGACATAACCAGCAAGCTGGAGCATGGGTGAGCTGGGGCCCTGGAGAGCAGATGGCGCTACGTGTGGGGGAGAGGACATGAAGCTGAGTGGGCAGGACCCCCCAGCAAGCACAAGAAGGTCTCCCTCCCTGCACAGAGGATACAGGAAGGCTGATCAGTAAGAGGGGGTCCCAGGACCCCCAGCAAGCATAGGCGGTCTCCCTCCCTGCACAGAGGATACAGGAAGGCTGATCAATAAGAGGGGTCCAGGCTTGGAGGAGTCACGTGGTGACCCCACAGAGCTTCTGCTTCTCCAGCCACCCCAGGGGCATAAAAAATTAGGCTGGGCTACAAATAGCACCAGGAATTGATTTTGTCTTATTTCTAAGTGTCAGAGCAGTGTGTGAATCAAGAACATGTACTCTGGAGCTTGTTTATCTGGCTTCAAAGAAAAACCATGTGAACTTGTATAAATTACCTAACCTTTACATGCCTAAGTTTCCCCATGTGTAAAATGGGGAATAAACATGTACTTGATATGGTTGCTGTGAAATACTTCAAATGATGACTGACAGAGCAAATACTGAAAAATTAGCAAAAATAATTGTTTTCTCTTATTTTATAATCATTTCTTCTGGTAACCTTGTGATAAACACCTCTGAATAGATATTCCTATTCTATAGTTTAAATATTCCCAAAATTTGTAGGAGAAGAAATTTACCAGAAAAGGCACTAACTCCTTTGGGGACAGATGGAAAAGTGTGCTGACATCTTAGAAACAAGAGCGAGTAGCAATGCTTTCTGCAAAATCACTTGCAGTTTTATAAAAGAAATGAAGCCAGTTCTAATTGGCGGCCATTAAAATAACTTTCCTTGGTAAAGCAGTTCAGAAAAACAAGGCTGGAGACAGCTGGGTATCAGGAGGCAATTGCCCTGAATGACAGGAAGCACCAAGCCGTAGGATATTAAGGAGAGCTTTGCATAGGCACTTTTCCCCTGAACAACAAAGGGGCCAGCTTAAAGCATTTGCCAAGCATCCTCCTCTTTAATCAAAAACTAACAAGGGGGAGCTAACAGAGCTGAACATCTATCTACTAAAGACTGAGTGGACATTTAGTCCCAAATTTCAATAGCTGTTTAACAACGATGAGCAGGTCTCCTGTGGGTTGGTCAGTTATCTTTGCTTTATTAAAACGGGAGGTGAATAAAGGGGCCAGGGACCCTTCAACGACGTGCAGAGATTCTGCTCTAGTTTCACTTGAAGTTACAGAGCATAACTAAGAAAGAAAGGCTGAAGCATGACGCAAACAGCACACACAGTGAGCTTTCACAGACCAGTGAAGGCAATGGCTATTAGTTTTGTCTCCTGTGAATCCTAGGATGTTCCATCTCTTGAAGAGTCTAATTGCAAATGCATCACATAAGCCACTTATTTCTACTCCTTGTTCAGAATCCAGAAATTCAAGGAGCCAGCACTTCACAGAATCCTGATAATCACATGCAGGAAAGGTAAAAACGTGCCTTAAGCAACAGCCATTCCAGCAGCTCCTGGCACTGCAGCCTCTGAGCTGTCAGTCAAGGCTGTCATGCTCTGCTTGTCTGCTTGGCTGGCCACTGTCTGCGAGAGGAGAAGTGGCAGCTGTCTCTGATTCTCTCACTGTTCACCTGCCACTCCCTCCTCTCCCAGACAGTGATGGAGAGGGCGGCCCTGCAGTTTCTGCCACTGGTTTTTTGTCCTAAGGCCACCGAGAAAGGACCCCGCTGGCAGGAATCTTTAGCCCTGCCCATGGCAGGAGGCCATGCTTTCCAGCTACTCCCAAATTCCACAGCCTCTGTCCATTCCTGTGAGCCCTGGGAATACTGAGCTCATGATATTTGTTCCTGAATGCAAAGTAATAGTCCAGTCAATGGAAAAGGCTTTTAGAGAGGGGGAAAATTTAAAAGAGCAAGTGATACAATGTTACAAATGATGTTTTCTACATGCTTCAACTCCTACCACGTGACTTTCTACCCTGATACATTCTAAATACAAAAATGAATAAGACAAGCATATTTTAATGTTTCCGTCAGTATAATCATATTGGAAAGTACTGTTCAGGTTAAGTTTATCTGGTACTATCATTCCTTCTCACGGGGTGAGAGAGCCTTCTTGGGGATCACCAACATTCCTCAATGGGTCCCTTTTTCAGGAAAACTCCAAGGACACTTACCTGAGAGATGTGCTGCTTCGGAATCCCACGTAAGCTGCAGTAGTAGTGGAGGTGTTCCCGACCTGTCAGCAGCTCATCCAGGGCATCCTGCTGTGGACAGTAGCCCAGGAGCACGCCCGCCGCTCCCGCAGAAGACAGATCCACCGCCCCTCTGCAAGAGAAGCAGTGAGGCTGAGAACAGAAGCTTCCAAAACAAGCAGCAACCCGTCTTTTCATTTGATTCCTCAAGTCCACTGCAGTTTGTTTAAAGCAATTAATTCATTTTCCATGAATAGTTTCAATTAATAAAAAGTGAAGAATTTCAGGAAATATTCCCCCTAATATGCCTCTTCAGCATATTGATTATTTTGAGCAAGAGGCAATTGAGAACCAGCAAAGGAAAAGCTATATGATTTCCTTTAAATGCCTAAAAATTGCATGTGAATTTCCCCCCTTTTTTAATTATTAAATCAAAGCTGTGTACACCAGTGCAATCAAGGGGTACAATGTGCTGGTTTCATATATAATCTGAAATATTTTCATCAAAATGTTTAACATAGCCTTCATGGCATTTTCTTAGTTATTGTATGAAGACATTTGTATTCTGCATTTAGTAAATTTCGCCTGTACCCTTCTAAGATGCCCCATAGGTGTGATCCCACCATTTACCCTCCCTCCACCCAACATCCCCCTAAAAACTTTCCCCTTTTGAAAAAGAAATTCGTATTCATAAAGGAAATTTTTATTTGTAAAGTTGTATCCATACTAAGGAGAGAGCTACTTCTCCAGACAACTCTGGTCACACAGAGACATTTAACTGCATAATGATATTACCCTAATTCACCATATTATTTCCTTCCCTCACCTTCCCATAACTTGGCTCCCCTGCCCAGAAGACCCAACCCCTGCCTCTTTTTCTTTAGCCAAAGAAGGTGTATAAGCCTCAATCATCTGGCCTGCTCATTGAGTCTTATTTTTTATGAAACTCCTGTGTATATGTACAAATACAATTAAACATTTTTTCTTATTAATAAGTACTTTATCAGTTTTACATCCAACTCTAACCAGAGAACGTATACTTTTTCCTCCCCTACAGTAGCAACTCATGCAAAGTAAAACAAGCTCAGCTCGAGCCATCAGAGGCCTGGGTATTAAATGGGGCAGGTTCGCAACAGCTTTAAGCATTAAAGAAAAACAGGTGTTTGGCAAATAATGTGTGCTCAATGAGTGGTTATCATATTTACTATTTTCCAACAAAAACAGTTCATGTGAACAACAAGTAAATCAATGATTTGTGAACTAACATAAAATCATAACCCCTTAGCCAACTGAATGGCTAATCCATTGACCAATTTTAATGCTGATTTGTAGGCTGTGAGAAGAAAGGAGGTGAGACCTAAATTGTCATGCCCCCTCCCTGTCAAGCCCCTTTGGAGTTACTCTTTGAATCATGAAGACACAGAATCATTAATAAGCCTAAGGCCAAGTGGGCCCATGTTAAACCACGCCCGCAGGTCATCGGTTTACTGAACATCATGTGAGTGTAGTTATATGGCCTAAGGCTCATTTCGGATTAACAGACAGAATTCTTGTCTTTGATTAACAGACTTTGTTATCTTCACTTAAAACATCCCAAGCCTTTAGACAAAGCTTCATTTCTTTAACCAATTACAAATCAAAGAATCTTTAAACCCACCTGTAACCTGTAAGCTGTCGCTCCCACCCCTGCCTTCAAGACGTTCTGCCTTTTCTGGCCAAAGCAGCATATGCAATGTGTTCCAGGTACTGACTTACGATTTTAAGATTTTGCATGTAATTTTAAGATTTTACTTATGATTTTTACATGTAATCCCTGTCTCAATGAATGCATAAAACCAAACTACAACCCTGCTACTGAAAGCACACTTTTAGGCTCTCTTGATGCCATACTCTGGTCCAGTCATCTGCATTCAGCTCAGACTAAATCTCTTAATAAATTATTTTATAGGGTTGGTTTGTTTGTTTTCCATTAGAAGACTTCACTGTCATTCGGTTACTGACTTTTAAAAAAACTAAGGTTTTATCATAACAATTATAGTATATATAATCTCTCATTGAACATATAGAAAAATAAGAAAAAAGGAGAATTCCTGGTCCCAACTTTCAGTAATTGCTTCCATTAACATTACAGTGTTAATCCTTCAAAGACAGCCATGGTACGCAATGGTAGGGTGAGATTATATAAGACTGTCTCTACTTAAATATTTTTTGAAAAGTAAATTTTTATTTCTAATTGTAACATTAATGCATATTCATCAAGAAAATTGTAAAACTACTCAAATATGACTAACATTTTGGCTATTTTATCACTGACTTATTCCTATGCATTTTTAAGATAAAATTTAGATGCAATTTTAAGATAAAATTGTAGTGACCATAGACATTTCTGAGAATACTTCAGGAAGGAAAATTCCTATTTCCTAAATGGAGAATAATGTAAAGAAAGGTATTTCAAGAAATGATGACTCCTACGAGAAGTGATTATTAGCTTTTCTCAAAAAAAATCCACAGTAAGAAAAGGATTACATGTGAAACTTACTGAATACAGAATATAAAGGTCTTAACACAATAACTAAGAAAATGCCATGAATGCGATGTTAACCAGTTTGAAAAAAATATTTCAGATTGTATATGAAACCAGCACATTGTACCCCATGATTGCATTAATGTACACAGCTATGGTTTAATAAAAAAAAGGATTATTATTTTTAATATCTATGAAACATTATATGTACATGAAAACAAGTAAACAATGAAAGAAAACTGAGTTTTCCATAAAATGTTAAGTTCTCTAATTTGTTTTTTCTTTCAAAATCTTGTAAAAATCAACTTCTCCAAACTTTCCCACCTAAATTTAGTGTAGGCAAAAGTTTATTTCAGTCTGATTTTGCTGTACTGTAAGGTCTCTTTAACTTTAGAAATATTCTTTATCAGTTTAGTCACAAAGCAGTAAGCACTTTAGTTTCCTCTAGGTCTTTTCAGAGCTTGGTAGTTCTTCTCTTTTCATTACTGAATAATATTCCGTTGTAACCATGAATGACAACTTATTTATCCATCCACCTGTTGAAGAGCATCTTGATTGCCTTCCAGTTTGGGGGATTACAAATGAAGTAGCCCTAATATATATTGTAATACATAAGATACATAATACACACACAGAGATATCTTTTATCAATGACTTCACCAAAAACATTAAACGTTTGTGAATTATTTCTATATATTTATGTATCAGACCTTGTGTTCAATTACTGCTTCAGAAAATTTTTACTTAATAACTTTTAAGGTCTTTTTAATATTCTTTCTTATGGCAATAAAACACATAAAATAAAATATACCATTTTAACCGTATTATAAATGTAGTGAGCAATTCAGTGGCATTAGAATAATTACAGTGCTGTGCTGTACCAACATTATAACCATCTAGTTCCAGAATAATTTCATCATTCCAAAATGAAACTTTGTACCCATTAAACAAGATGCTCACATTAACCTCTGCCCTTGGCCCCAACACTGTTAGTCTCCATTCTGTCGCTATGGATTTGCCTATTTTGGATTTTCCATGTAAAAGGAATCATAGGATTCGTTTTTATATTCCATGAGTCAGATGGAATGATGGCGCTTTTTGGTCTGGCTTTTTTCACTTGGCATAATATTTTCAAGGTTAATTCATGCAGTAGCGTGTGTCAGTATCTTATTATACTCCTTTTTAGTGATGAAATGCACATAGAAGATATTTTAAAAATTAATACCTTTATTTATTTATTTATTCATTCATTCATTCATTTATTTATTGTAGAGAACAGAGTCTCACTTTTTCACCCTCTGTAGAGTCCTGTGGTGTCACACAGCTCACAGCAACCTCCAACTCCTGGGCTTAGGCGATTCTCTTGCCTCAGCCTCCCAAGTAGCTGGGACTACAGGCGCCCACCACCACGCCTGGCTATTTTTCTGTTTTGCAGTCGGCCGAGGGTATATGGGGCCGGTGCCCTACTTGCTGAGCACGCTGCCCTACCTTTATTTTTTAATGATAAAACTAAAGTACACATGATGTGGCTGGTGACGCACTGGCCCTGAGTTGACTACTATTCTTGTTGTATCCCACAAATTTGATAGGTTTTATTTTAAATGTCTTTCCTGATTTTTTTGACCTATATGTTATCTTAAGGCATTTTGTTTAATCTGCCTTAGTCAGTCTGAGCTGGTATAACAAAATACCAAACACTGGGTGTCTTAAACAACAAACGTTTATTTTTCATAGTTCTGGAAGCTAGGGGGTCTAAAATCAAGGTGACAGCAGATGTGGTGTCTGGATGTGGTGTTTTTTCTGCCTTGCAGCTATATCTTCTTTCTGTAACCTTGCATGGCTGAGGAGAGAGGGTGGCACCAGTCTCTGTTCCTATTATTATAAGTATACTAATCCCATCAAGAAGGCACCATCCTCATGATTTAGGATCTAATGCTAATCACCTCCCAAATCCCCACATCTCCAAATACCAACACAGTGAGAATTAGGGTTTCAACATATGGATTTGGGAGGAGGGACACCAGTATTCAGTCCATAGCACCAGTGGATTGATGTTTTCCACTATGGTCTTATTAAAATTTTGCCTGCTGGTTCTGCCCATTTCTGATAGAGTCTCTCACTATCATAGTAGGTTCAACTGTTTCTCCTTTAAGTTCCATATGTTTTTGCTTCATATATCATGTATTGATGCCCTGTTGTTCAATGTATACATGTTAAGGACTGTCATGTCTTTTTGGAAAATTGATCCCTGTAACATTATGTAATGTTCCCCTTCATCATTGATAATTTTCCTTGATTTGAAGTTTATTCTTTCTGAAATTAATCAAGCTACTCCAGCTTTATTTTGATTATGATTAGTGTTGGCTTTCTCCTTCCCTTTACTTTTAATCTCTCTTTATCTTTATATATAAAGTGGGTTCCTTTTAGACAATAAATATATGGGTGTTGATTTTTGATGCACTTAGTCAGGTGTTATTTAATTGTTTGAAGAAGAGTCTAACTCTGTAGCCCAAGGTAGAGGACCATGGCATCAGCCTAGCTCACAGCAACCTCAAACTCCCAGGCGCAAGTGATCCTCCTGCCTCAGCCTCCCAGTTCCTCCTGGGACTACAGGAACCTGCCACAATGCCCAGCTAACTTTTCTATATTTAGTAGAGACAGGTATCACTTTTGCTCAGGCTGGTCTTCAACTCCTAAGCTCAGGGGATCTTTCCACGTTGGTCTCCCAGAGTGCTTGGATCAAAGTGTGAACCATCATACCTGGTTGGTTTCAGTTTTTAAATTGATGTGTTTAGACAATTCACACTTAAAGTGGTTATTGATATAGTTAGATTAATATCTGCACTATTTGGACCTATTTTCTGTTTATAACTTTGTTGCTTCTATTTTTTTAAAACTTCCACTCTTCTTAACCTTTTTCAAGTTTTAGTTGAGCATTTTATGTGACTCCATTTGTCTCCTCTTTTAGCATCCTAATTTTACTTATTTTTTACGGTTGCAGAGTTTGCAATATGCATTTACAACTAATCCAAATCCATTTTCCATTAACACTATTCTGCTTAACAAAGGTGCAAATAACTAGTAATAAAGTATTCACAGTTTGGATCTCCCATTACTTATAGCACAGTGACATTCATTTTATTTAGCTATAAGCTATAATCATTGATCATACTCTTGCTATTCTTTTGAACAATTAATTATCAAATGAATTAACAGTAAGAAATATAGACTGTTTTATTTTACCTTTAGGTTTTCCTGCTCTAACATTCTTTCCTTCCTTATGCAGATTTGATTTTTTGTTTTGAAGAGCTTCTTTTAATATCTCTTACAAAGCAGGTCTACTGGAAACAAATTTACCCAATTTCTGTATGTTGGAGAAAGTATTCTTCACTTTGAAGGATAATTTCACTAGATTTGGGTTGGTGGTTCTTTTCTTTCAACTGTTTAAATATTTCACTGGATTCTCTTCTTGCTTGTGCAATTTTAAGGAGAAATTTGATGTAATTCTTGTATCTTTGTTAGGTCATGTGGTTTCCCCCTCTAGTTTCTTATAGATTTTCTTTTTTTCTTTGATTTTTGGTGGTTTGAGCATGGTACCCCAAGGTGAAGGTTTTGGGGATTTATCCTGCTTGGTGTTCTCTGAACTCTCTCGATCCACAATTTGCTGTATGTTATATATTTTGGAAAATTCTTAGCTATCATTATTCTAAATATTTCTTCTGTCCCCTTATCTCTTTGTCCCCCTTCTTATAATATAGGGGAAGAGTTCTACAGTTCCATGACCAGGCCTCAGTCTTCCAGTGCTGTTCACATTCTGTAATTGCCCCACAGTTATTTGATCTTCTGCTCCATCATCTGTGGCCATACCACCCAGAATGTACCTGGTCTTGTCTAATCACCGGATCTAAGCCAGGCCAATCCTGGTGTATTCTCTTTCATCCTTTTCGTCATTTTCTCTTTCCTCTTCAGTTTGTAAAGTTTCTATTTCTTCAAGCTCACTAATTTTTTTTTTCTCAGCTGTGTCCAGTCTGCTGACAACTGTACGCAGGGAATTCTTCATTTCTGTCAGTGTTTTGTGTTCTAGCATTTCCTTTGGATTCTCGGCATTTCCTTCCCTTTTGCTTATATTATATATCTTGCATGTTATCAGTTTTTTCACTAGATCCTTTAGCATATTACATAGTAATCTTAAATTCTCAGTCTGATACTTATAAAATTGCTACCCTATCAGAGTCTGGTTCTGAAATTTTCTTTGTCTCTCTAGACTGTTTTCTCTCATTTAGCATGACTTCTAATTTTTGTTAAAACCCATACGAAATGTACTGAGTAAAAGAACTATAGGTAAATAGGCTTTTAGTGTGCGTTTTCATGTTTATCTGGCTAGAAATTAGGTTGTGTTTGCTGGTTGCTATAGCCCTGAAGTCAGTCTCAACAGGTCCCCCCACACACCAGGGTTCCTGTTTTTATTTGCACTGTTGTTTTTGAGCTTGCCTAGAGACTCCCTCTTAAATAGAATCTGAGGCTTGTAGCTTTTGTAGTTCTAGTCCTTTGCTGTTTCATGGGAATTCCACTCATGTGGCAGTAAGAAGTTGGTGGAGGGAAGAGTTCTACAGTCCTGTTGACCAGGTATGAGTCTTCCAGTGCCTGAGCAGAGCATTGGCATGTTCCTAGCGATTCTGGATCCATCAGGGGATTCTGATAAGTCCCCTCATTCACACTCCTGGGCTCCCTCTAGTACAGCCATCCCTCAGTATCCATGGGGTATTGGTTCCAGAAGACCTCTCCCCCTCCACGCAGATACCAAATCTATAGATGCTCCAGTCCCTTAAAAAGGTGTAGTATTTGCTTATATAACTTACACACGTCAATCTGTATGCTTTAAATAAGAGGTATCCAATTTTTGATTGTAGGCTGATTTTATGAGGTCTCTTTTTGCTTATCTGTGGTGTTGAAGACCATGAAAAGTCTTAGTGGACCTATTTATTTATTTATTTATTTATGTATTTTTTACTAATCAGCATTTTTTAGTGTTTGTGTATTTAATGTGTGGCCCAAGACAACTCTTCTTCCAATGTGAAGCAAAGAGATAGAAAAAAAAAAAAAAAAAAAAAGTTGGACACCCCTGCTTTAAATCATCTGTAGATTACTTAAAATGCCTAAACAATGCGAGTGCTATTATACTGCATTGTTTAGGGAATAGAGACAAGAGATAAATTCTGTACATGTTTAGTACAGGTACAATCATACACTCTTTTTGAATATTTCTGAGCCCCACAGACGGGGAGGGCCCTCTGGATTACCATAACTGTCTTTCCAGTTCTGGGACATTAGATTGTTGTGTGACCTAAATGCTCTGAAACTTCTAAGAGTTGACAATTTTCAACACTTCAGGTTTTATTTTCTTTTAGAATGAAAATAAAAGCTTTCAAGCTCTTTAAATGTTCTACCAGAAACCTGAACTCAATAACTTTATCACTAGAGATTTTGTTTCATCTTTTTCATGTTCCACATCCCTTGCTGTCAGAAAAAGCTATAAATTTTATATATGTCTCTCCAGCCCATGTATTGTCAGCCATTTCTTCACTCTTCAATTCAATCGCTTCTAATCTGTACCCTGCCACAATTTTGTGAGTTCACTTCTGGCATTACTAATTTAATATTCTGCACTTTTAATTCTGCTCTTGAATATGACAAATACACCAGAAAAATGGATTTCAGGTCCACTATATACTTAGCTTCCTTTATACTAGTTCCTGTCATACCCCTATTCTCTTGTCTTTCAAATTCAGCTGGGACATTTGTCAGAATGTGCTATAAAATTTTTTTCACATCTGTGCTATAAAAATTTACTCATTTAGATCAAGAAAATCCAACATTTTCTAAAAGTACTTCCCTATATTTAAATAATATGCCTAACTTTCACAGTTATAGTCTTTCTATAATTTTGTACAATAATTTTTATCTGTTTTATTGTTTAATAATTCTTGCATAGGCAGCAAAATTATCAGATTAAAATACAAGATATATACTTTCTTTTGTATTTTGGACAGACAATAAATGTTAAGTATAAGTATGTATCATGAAATATTTGTGGGTATTATTCAAAAAAAAAAACACTTGTTTTTTCAAGTTTCAGATATTTCCTATATGGGAGAATATTTGTAAAGGACAATGTATATATATTATCAATGTGCTATATTTTTAAAATTCATTATAAAAATTGAAGCTCAACTGAGAGTGATTTTAAATAGCCCACAAAATAATGGAACAACTCTATATAAAATGCAGGAAACTCTATCTAATGGCTATAAAATTAATCATTCAAATCCCAAAGAAAAGAAAAACTCACTTCAGTGAGACATATATTCTGATTTTTCACTTGACGTATTTGCCACTCATACAGGATAAGGAAGGAGAGGTGGTAATACTGCATAGAAAGCGACAGTCCAGCTAAGCAAAGCTGGTATCATTTTTCTCAAGAGATAAAACTGGGGTTCATGATTACTAAGGCAGACAAGTAATATTTGCCAATATCTCAGAGAGCAGACAGAGAGGAGCCAATATCTCAGAGAGCAGAGAGAAAGGAAATATCTGTAACTGTAAGGTGCCTTCACCCTTGGCATACACATTAATTCATGAGCAATGGAGCCCTAAAATCAAAGAGGGAAAGCCCAACACAAGTCCGATAAGCTAAAACTTGAGCAAAACCATCAGGTTTATAATAAATGTGTAGTAGGGCAGCGTCTGTGGCTCAAAGGAGTAGGGTGCTGGCCCCATATGCCGGAGGTAGTGGGTTCAAACTCTGCAATGGCCAAAAATTGCAAAAAAAAAAAAAAAAAAGTGTAGTAACAACAACTGGAGTAAATCAGACAGTGGAGTGTTGGGACTCTGGTAAATAGCCATAGCTTTGAATCAGGATCACTAAAAGTTAAAACCCTGGAAAACATAAAAATTAAACAAATCCTTAAAAGTTTCGTTAATAAGATCATTTAATTTTCTGAATGTATTAAAATGATTTTTCCTATTGTAATTACACATCAAATCCAAAAAGAATTCTCCTTTGAGGAAAACAAAATCCCACAGAAGAGCTAAATGTTTTCATTCACTCAAATTTTATCAAGTATAAAGGATTGATTCATGTTCCACCAAAAACAAACAGACAAAACCATGTTAGAGTCTTAACTCACAGAATTAAAGAATATGACCTTATTTGGAAATAGGGTGTTATAGAGAATAGCACATTGAAATGAAGATATTCTGGTAGGCCCTAATCTAATTTGTTTCCTCACAGAAAGTGGGAATTTGAGCACAGAGACATATAAAAAGGGAGGTTACACAAAAACCAGGGAGAAAACAGCCATAAACAAACCGAGTAGAGAGCATGAAACAAATCCTTCCCTCACAGCTCTCAGGAAGGAAAAAGCCTTCATGATCTGACCTCAGAAGTCTAGCCTCTAGAACTGGAAGAAACAAATTTTGATATTTAAGCCACCCAGTTCATAGTACGTCTTGATAGCAATCCTAGCGAACTAATATATGAGGAATACCACTAAAGAAAACCAGATGAAAAACAAAGAAAATAAAATAAACCCACAGGCGATATAGATATTTCAGTTAACAGATATAGAGTTACCATAGTTCAATTAATACATGAACAAAAATGATGAAAAAGTGAATTATATTAGAAAGCTAAGATCTATAAAAAAGGGCAAAATAAAAATTATTACATGAAAGTTATAATAAACAAAATCAAAAAGGCAATAAAATTATTTAAACACAGAAGCAAATCCTAATATTAATTTGACACAAATACCAATATTAAGAATACTAACCACATCAATAAAAATTTTATAGATGTTAAAAATATCACTACATTATGCATAAAATTTCTGCATAGAGACATGATAATTCAGAGGAAGTAGCAAAAATCCTTAAAACACAGGGTATGAAAACAGAAGAAATAAAAAGCCTAAAAATTTCTATATCTTAAAAGAAATTAAATCTTTAATTGTAAATGTTCTGATAAATTAAGGCCCAAATGTTTACTATAATCCCCAAGAAAATAGCTAAGAAAATAACTCAAAAATACATAGCAAAAGAAATAAGGAATTAAAGTGATATTATAAAAAAAATACGTATTTAACACAAAATAAGGCAGTAATGGCAGAACAAAGGAACATAAAAGACAGAGACACATGGAAAGCAAACAGCAAAATAGTAGACATCAATCTGACCATCTTTGTAATTATATTAAATGTAAATGAGTTAAATACTCCACAGATCAGCAATTAGAAAAATGGATATTTAAATGATCTAACTATATTCTCTCTATAAAATATGCACTTTGGATCAAAGTCACAGATAGGTTTAAATTTAAAGGATACAAAAGATGTACAAGTCAAGGAGTACCCAAAAGAGAACTGGGGTGGCTCTAATAATATCAAACTAAATAGTCTTAAAGCAAACATTGTTACAGGACACATAAAATGATAAAAGAGTCAATTCCTCAGAAAGACAGACTCATCATAAAAATACATACACTGAGGAACAGAGCTTCACAATGTACAAAGCAAAAACTGAGCACTAAGGGAAAAAGAGATAATTCGACAATAATAGAAAATTCAACAAGCCACATTCAATATTGCATAGAATAAATATGCTAGAAGATCAACAAAAATATAGGTTTGAACAATACCACAAACCAACCAGACCTAAGAGACAACAGTTACAGAACTCTCCTCCCAACAACAGCAGAACATGCATTCTTCTCAAATGCACACGGAGCATTTTCCAGGATAGACTATTTGATCATTAAAAAAACTTCAATAAATATAAGAGGAATAAAATTATGTTCTCTGATTACAATGGACTGAATTTAGATATCAGTATGGAAGTAAACTTTGAGAAATCCTAAAATGTGTAGAAATTAAACAATATATTCCTGTATAACCAAAGGATCATAAAAGAAATCAAAAGGAAAATTAGGAAATTCTTTTAAGATGAATGAAAACAAAACCACAGCTCACCAAGACTTGTGGTATTCAGCTCAAAAGAATTCATAAAGATAAAGACATAACTGCAATATCGATATTAAAAAAGAAGGGAGAAACCATGGAGGATGACTCTAATTGGTATAAGGTTTCTTTTCAAGATGATAAAAATATTCTGGAATTTGATAGTGGAAATCATTGTTTGGGTTTATAAATATGTTAAAAAGCACTGAATTGTTACACTTAAAACTGTGAGTTCTGTGGTATGGGAATTACGTATTAATCAAAAGACTATCAGTATTTACAAAGCTGGACATATACATGTGCTATGGAAGCAATTTTCACCATACGTGTACCAGCATGTATTCATAAATATTATCCGTCAACATTAATGAAAATAAAACTATGGTGACATGAAACACCATGGATGTGTCATATTTTACCATCATATTATAGGAAAGAAATCACTCACAGAAGGTATACAAACACTGTATGATCCTACTTACATAAAATTTACTAATAACAAAACTCGTGTATGGTAATAAAAATCAGAACAGTGTTCATCTTTGTTAATGTTCTATAAGCATTATATCATAGGACATTATAATGTCCTAATGATAGTTATAAGCATGCTAACATTATAGAAATTCATCTACCTATATATGTATGATTTATAGGTATTATATATCTCAATTTTAAAATTTGTACTTTTAAAAATGGTTAGTAATCTCCACATGTTAATTGATAAAATATCCCCCAGCACAATTTTTAATGATTAAAAAGATTTTACCCAAGTTCATCTGGATGAGTTTAGACGATCTCCTACCAACTCTTTCCCAACCTCAACTAGTTCTCTGACAATTTAAAGATATAAAATATATATTTTAAGTATTTTAAACCATTTCAAGGTATGGAATATATATTGAAATACCCTTCACCTTGTTCAATGACTCCAGGACACTTTCTGCTTCTGCACCGACCATGGGCCATATTTCTTCTATCTAGCTGGTAGCTTAGAACTTCAGAACTATCTAATAACAGCAGTCTGCAGATCCAGGGGTTCAACAACAAGAATTGTCTTGTACTTCCATATCAATTTGCCATCCAGTGCAATGCTGGCTGCCTAAATTCTAATTACATAAGAGTTATATATTTTATTTAAGGGTACAACATCACCATGGAATGAAATAAAGAGCCTTTACCTCCATCTTCAAACCACAGCATCTGTACTGGCTCTGCAATTAAAACTTCTGTTTTGCAGTTAGTAGATGTCACCCCCTCACTCAGCATATAGTATATCTTTTAATTCTATAGGTTTTAGTAAGAATTTACGGCTATTATTGTAGGTAGTTGGCCTGAATGTTTGCCTAGAGGATGCAGGGTGTATTGAACCACACACAAGAGAGCTAGGTCCTCAAGTAGCATTAAAGACATGTTATACCGGCTGGATGAAATTGCTCACACCTATAATCCTAGCACTCTGGGAGGCCGAGACAGGTGGATTGCTGGAGGCCAGGAGTTCAAGACTAGTCTCAGCAAGAATGAGACCCCATCTCTAAAAAACGAACTGGGCATTATGGTGGGGACCTATAGTCCCAGCTACTCGGGAGACTGAGACAAGAGAATCACTTGAGCCCAGGAGCTGGAGGTTGCTGTGAGCTAAGAGGCCCTGGCACTTTACCAAGGGCAACACAGTGAGACTCTGTCTCAAAAAATAAATAAATTAAAACATGTTAAATCAAACCATACGTTGGTTTCCTTTGCTGTATTTTATTAGCTTAAATGCTTGTTGCTCTGTGACTAGCCAAATTGCTTTGTATAAATTTTGGGGAAAATAAGGATTTAGGAAGATCAGCCTGAGAGCTCAAAGTTTAAGGTTCAAAAACCTATTCTCAAGGGCATTTTATTATGATCCAGGCTGAGACGTTGAACAGGCATAGGGTCATGCAGATTTGAATTCAAAAAGAGGTCATCTGGCAATGAAGCTGTGCGGTACCTTGGGAGTTTAGTATCTACACCAGCTTCCTCCTAACTGACCTGGAAGGATGTGAGCTCATCTATGTGAATCTTCTAATCCATCTCTGAATGATGGTAGCCGATACCTCCTTAATCAAAATCACTGCCAATCATACAGATGTTAGAAGGTTCACATCATGTCACACTTTCCATGCACTTGCATTTCAGTTAACTTACCCTAACAGCGAAGGTCATCACATCTACGCTTTTGCACCACTTGGAAAGGCAAGACATTTTTCAGTCCTGGTGTGACACAAAAGTGAAATTCCAGTGGCTTTTATCATGATGCATGACTAGCTTCTCTACACTGTATTAATGACGTAAGAGATCAAGAAATGCTGAACATTAAGTAAAATGTTTAAGAGCACTCAGAGGGGTCTTTGCCACACCAAGAACCTTCTCATTTCAGGGATTTAACTTCCTTTAGCATTCTGTAAACTGCAATGAGAGTTAAGAAACAACTGTTCAGTGGTCTTAATTTGATTGGCTTTCTAGTAAGTATGTTAAATCCGTTTGCTTTCAAACTGCTTGATTTGTTCCTGCCTGTCCATACTTCATTGCAGGAGTAAGCCCCATTCACTACCCATCCTTATTATCAAGTGACTGGATCCTGACCGCATGGGTTATTTTATGTGTATTCACAGGGACACCATAGCAGCCTGGAAGTTAGTCTCATTGACTCTTAGACATGAACCATGAGTCAGGAGAGTCTCCGAGCCCAGACAAAGACCGGACAAATGGAATCCAATAATGGTTTCAGGGAATGCACCTCCATGATAGCCCGACATCATTTTAGAAAGAATGTGATGCTCCCGTGGTCTTTGGGTCTTAAATGTGAATCAGAGACATGTTTTTACTTCATTCAATGAAAGACAGAATAAGTTCATTCCCCAGATTTAAATCTACACACACACACATACTGCCACCTGCTTAGCCAACCAATAAAAGTGGCATTCTTCAAATCTGTATGCAAACATAAGTATGTTTGCAAATAAGAGAACATAGTTACTTTTTTAGGAGGTACTTAAGCAGTGATTTCTATCCATTTTCCTCCCTTTTAACTGACTAACAGAGAAGCCACAAATGTGATTAAGTGATTAAGTAATCCTTTTTCAAAATAATAAAATTACATTCATTTACATTTTCATGCTTCTTGAATTTTTCCTTCTTGTTCACCAAGAAAATGTTATAAGCCTCTGGCAACCAAATTCTCATTAAATTTTATATCTATCTATCTGTGTATATATATATATGTGTGTGTGTGTGTGTGTGTGTGTGTGTGTGTGTATACACATATAAGTTTATATGCATCGTACATAGCAATTGCCAATCTTTCCATCTACTAATTTATTCAAGGAAGAAACTAAGTTAATACATCAAAGACTTGTCTTTTAGAGAACAAATGCTGGATTATGTTTATCACCTGTTCCACTGTCACTCAGGCTTTTCATTTGATGTGTTTTTCATTTGATATATCTTCCTTTATGTCACAAGCACTTACACTTCTATAAAACTACCCAGAAAACATTAGCACAGCTCCCACTTCTAAGAACTCCTTTACCAAATCTACCACTTTTTCAAGGTGTTAGAGGTTAAGCAAAGTCATTGGTAAGTTTTACAGAACCTAGGCAATAAATAGGAACATCACCAATCACATAATTATAGCTTGCACATATTTATATTATTGTCCAAGTGTATATAGGGTCACAATTTTAATGCATTATAAATTTCATAATATTGTCAGGAAGGGTATTTAAAATTTAATGGTTCAAGTTACTACACTATTGGACACCTGTAACTTAATTAGGTAAGAAATATTCATATAAAGAAATACTAACAACTATGCCATTTACAAGAATACACATACAGGATCCAGGCATTGTGGTTGAGAAGGTTAGTACAACTATTCTCTACCTACTTGACATTTTGAATATTTAGGCAAGAGGAGACAAACTTACTAAGGTTCTTATTTTTCTAAAATAAGATTTATTTTAAAAATATCTACAAGAGAAGCACAGGTAATTTTTCTATATTATGTGCCAAAATCTAGTAAGAACTATTATAATTTTTAAAAAGTTGAACATCATTCGTACTTCTTGTTAATAAACTGTTGATAAACAGTAACCATAAGATGATAATGCCTTGATTTTACAGCATGCTTTAAAGTATTCAGTCATTCCGAGATCCTAATGTATTTTTCCTCAGGAAAAAAAACTCAAAGCTGGAGAATTTATTGTTGTTATTTTACAAATGTAAAGAAGACAAGGTCAAATCCATAGACACGTATAGGTGAGAGGGTTGTGTGGCACCCAGAGCCTCTGGCTGTCAGAGGGGAGCAAAGGGCACAAAGGTACTGTGATGACTAGAAGTCCAGGAGGGCAGTGTGGAAGCTCCTTGCCCGTGCTGTCCCATCTCCCCTCTTGATAGGATATGCCTAGAGTCAGGAGAAACTTCCCATTTGGGGGAAAGGTAAGCAAAACCCCACCAGCCACCATCGCCACGAAAAACACCTACAGCCCGTCCCTATTATAGGAGAATCAAATAGTCTTTGCGAGCCCTGAGCCCAGTGTGGAGAGCTCTGTAATTCACACAGCGCCCTTGTCCCAAACCAGAAGCACAAGGTATGTACTCCCCAGCATCCACCTGCCCCCTGTGAAACGGATACTGTAGACCAAATTTCAACATGAGGTTTGGAGGTATCCAAGATCCAAACCACAGTAATACCCAAAGCAATCTAAAGACTAAGCACAATCTCTATAAAAACACCAATAAGATTCATCACAGATATAGGAAAAAATCCTGAATTTTGCGTGGAACCACAAAAGACCCTGAATGACCAAAATAAGCGTGAGAAAAAGAACAGAGCTGGAGGCATCTGTCTACCACCAGACTTCAAAATATATTACAAAACTGTAAAAACCAAACAGCAAAGTGCTGATGTAAAAATAGACACATCGGCCAATGGAACACAATAGAAAACCAAGAAATTAATCCATGTATCCAGAACCAACTGGTTTTTGACAAAGTAGGTAAGACACTCCTTGGAGAAAGGGCAATCTCCCCAGTAAATGGTGTTGGGAAAACTGAATATCCCAACAGAAGAATTAAACTCAACCCCGACCTCTCATCCTATATAAAAATCAATTGCAAAATGGATTAAAGATCTAAACATAAGGCTCAAAGCTACAAAACTACAAGAAGAAAACATGAAGGAAATTCTTTAGGACATTAGTTTGAGAAAAAAATACATAAAAGCTGAAAAGCAGAGGCAAAACCAGCAAAATTAAACAAACAGAAACATCAAACTAAAAAGCTTCCACACAGCAAAGGAAACAACAGAGTGAAGAGATAACATGCTACGTGGTTGACCAGATTATTCATGTGATAAGAGATTAATGTCCAGAATATATAAGGAACTAAAACATCTGAACAGCAAGACACAAATCTGTATAAACAACGGGCAAATGATCTGGAAAGACATTCTCAAGAGAAGGCATACACGTAGCCAACAAATATATTTTAAAATGCTCAACATCAACGTTCAGCAGGGAAATGCAAATAAAAACCTCAGGTACTATGGCTATTATTATTAAACTAGTACCGTCATTGCATGACACAGTATGAAGGAAGGTTCCTCAGAAAACTGCAAATAGAACGGCCGTAGGGTTTGGCCATCGTAACTGCATGATCATAGCGCACCGCCATGTTTATTGCCGCTCTATAACGCAGATGTCCAACAACAGAAGAAGAAAACGTGGTATCCAAGCATGTACACGTGGGAAAAATCCTGTCATTGACAGCAATACGGATAAAAGTGGAGGACGTTACGTCACGAGGAATAAGGCAGGAACAGAAACGTGAACACTGTGCGTTCTTGCTCATCTGTGGAAGCTAAAGGAAAGTTATGCTCTAGAATTAACAAGTACAGCAAAGGCAACCAGAGGCTGAAAAGGGTACATGGAAGGGGGAATTAGAAAAGGTGTGTTAAAGGTTACAAAATTATACCTAGATAGAAAAGATATATACTATCTTCTTTCTATTAAGTTTTATAGAGCACTAGAGTTCTATACCTCTGTAGGATTATATATTTGACAGTATTATATTATATAGTTTCAAAGAGCTAAAAAGAAGATATTCCCAACAAAAAGAAATGACAATTGTTTGAGATGATGGCCATACTAAATCTCTGATCTGATCACTATACGCTCACACACATATATCAAAACATTCCTATGTACCCCATAAATATGTACAACTATTATGAATTGATTAAAAATAATAAAATAAAATAACAAAGAAACAAAGAGAGGGGTTGATTGGGCTGGGTGCGGTGGTTCACGCCTGCAATCCTAGCACTCTGAGAGGTGGAGGCAGGTGGATCGCTTGAGTTCAGGAGCTGGAGACCAGCCTTGAGTAAAAGGGAGACCCCATCTCTACTAAAAAAAATGGAGGTGTCAGGGCAGGCATCTGTAGTCCCAGGCACTTGGGTGGTTGAGGCAAGAGGATCACTTGAGCCCAAGAGTGTGAGGCTGCTGTGAGCTAGGATGCCACAGCACTCTACTCAGGGTGACAGAGTAAGACTCTCTCTCAAAAAAAAGAGAGAGAGTGGGGTTGACACATGAGATGAGGGATATATTTAGTTTTCTATTGTTTATACTGAGGAGTGAATATAGTCCCTGTGATGTAATAAGAAATTAAGCATTATATAGAGTCATATGTGCAGAGGAAACCAGAAAAGCTAAAACGTAGTCTACAAATCCTCCAAGTTATAAGAAGAAATATGAGACCATGTTATTTATTTTTATATAAACAGTGCATGTATCTGTACAAAAACACACAATGACAAAATTAGGCCATAGTGAAACAATCACACAGAGGGGACAGAAGCATTTGAGGAGTCCAGCTCCCCGTTAAAATCCTCCAGGACTTTTCAGGCCTGACCGCAGGCTGTACGCGGCAGTTCCACGGGGA